>OY986972.1:6742268-6832193 GCA_963920575.1 Narthecium ossifragum
CCCGGCGCCATTTCCTTCTTGCCTTTTTACGTCGAGCACTTCTGCTAGGAATCTAATTAATGGATGTCATTTCAGATAAATCTCATCTTGTAGATTGCCAGGACAGGGGAAACAATCAACAAAGAAAATAAAAGAAACAAAATATTGCATGTGTACCATATGCAATAACCGAAGGAAAGAAGCAATAGCTAACTGATAATCCGACTTCGCTTAGGATAAGATATGATTGAATCAGTAGTCAGAATTAATGACATCCTATGATCTCAGACACAAATACGAACGTGAACAAGAACATGATGTGCTTTACCGTTCCTTGTCGCCTCTTAAAAAAAATGTTTCTTGGTTTTAGAGTGTGGACATCTAAGAAGATTCTAGTAGCTCACATATCATCCAGCTTGCAAGTCCAAAAATTCTCTAGCAAAAAAGGAATGTGGCATATGGCTCATAAGTCAAATAACCACAAGAAACCTTTATGGCTATCATTATCATTGTTGCCAGCTTAATAAAATGGTTCAGAGTAACTACAAATTCCCTTTTTCTATGTTTGATTGTAAATTATCAATCTGCTAACCATAAATAAATTAGCATACAGCTACAACTCTTTTTTCTATGCATTGTAGACTGCATTATCAATAAGCAGCACTCCATAATTTACTGAAATGTGCTTGACTATGGTAAGCATTTTGACCAGCATGCGACAAGATGCTTCATCAAGTACGAGCCTTTACTAGTGGAAATGAAACAAGTATGTTTTTGCCCCTGATAATAATTGAAAGTTTGTGATTTGACTATATTGAACATCGGCAATAATCACTTATTACCATCAGGTTTCATTTACTGATTCACTGTACTCATTGAGACTTAAAGACTGACTAGAGAGTTGTTCTTTAAGTGGGGTTCACCCTTTTGCCAAACTATTAATCTTCATTTGTCTAATTTCCAAACCAATTTAAGGTAAATCATGCATGTTAGTTCTGAGTTTATTTTAGGTAAATTTTGATCTGATTGTTCTGTTATATACTTCATTTTGGTAGGATTTGTGCATGGTCCATTTTTATGCCACTAAAAATGCAAAAAAATTCTAATTGTGTGACCAAGGACTCCCAGTTTTTCAGCAGTGATTGCTCGAGACTGTGATATTACCATGTATCCAAGGTGTTACGTCGATGAACCCTAGGTATGATGCTTAGATCTCTTTCTCTTACCTTTTTCCTAACTTCTCATATTTGCAGCAATTTTGAGCTGAATTTAAGCATTTTGTGCATGCAGTCATTCCCTAATCCAAACCAAACAACCCAAACCACTAACCCAATATATACTTCTGCCAAACAACCATAAATTCAAAGATTGTCATGTCATGGCACAAATCGTGCCAACAACTCCTAGAATGGTGCATACCACAACACAACAATAGAGAGACTTGCGGTGTGTGATTGTCTGTATAAACTTAATGTTAAAAGAAGTCAAGAATCTTAGATATCGGCTACTATCTGAAACTTCAACAAGTTTCGAGCATGTTTTTGAGTCTTTGAACCAAAACTATGATTCCCAACAAAACCCACCTAAAACCTGCGTACTATAGCACTATGCCTTGAGCAATACCCTTTGTGCTGCCCCTTCTATCACGGATTTATTCTTCATGGCCAATAATAGGCATCCAAACCAAGTGTTCTCTATATTACCTCCCAATCCTACCATTTGTTATAACACTAAAAATGTATGAACTATGATATTTTCTAGCTCTTACTCTTGGAAATCCTCGAGCCAGCTTGTCTCAAACCCTGAAACAAGTTGCTGTCAAGATCTTTCTACTTCCAATTTTCAATAATAACTTTCAGTTACATAAGTTTTGTCACCGCGCTTTGAAACCTAAATCAATTGAGTTCTCAAAGTCAGATCATCTCACTTACATTTGATTATCCATTAAGAATATTCTTGACACATTCACTTCACGATAATTGGGACACAGATTTATTCTGCATGGCCAAGAATAGCCAGCCAGCACTAAGTGTTGCTCTATATTATCTCCCAATCCCACCCTCTGTTCTGAAAGTAAAAATGCTTTGTACTATGATACTTCTAGCTCTTTGCTATTCCAAATTCTCACCCTAGCTTGTCTGAAACCCCAAAACAAGTTGCTGTCAAGATCTTCCTACTTCAGAATTTCATAATACCTTCTGTTTTACATAAATTGCGGCGTCACGCTTTCCGTTATCAGATCAATTAAGTTTGAGAGTCAGATCATCTCACTTACATTGGTTAAACCTGCAAAAAAATTATTGACACTAATTGGAATGACCAAAATGATAAATCTTTAATTTCCAGCCAATCAAATGTTCTTTTGAAGGATGCCATGGAATTTGTCTATTCATGGAAGTATCAGGCGGTAAGCATGTAAACATTCCACACCCAAATTTGGAGGATTGGTTAGATTATTATCAAAATAATACTCAAAACACTCATCTTCTTTCTTGTATACAAAGTCTACCTGCTCTGGCTTCTTACCATTCCCAATTTCACAAAATTATGCTTCAACAAGTTCTTCACTTTAGGAAGCAGAAACAATTTGATTGACTTTTATACTCTGACATGTCAAAAGATGTAATATGAATGTGCATTTACATTTATGCTGAATTAGATATCAGACACACCACACATACAAACAATACTCAATCAGGGTTCACAATGTGAAATAGCCACCAAGATAAATTAATCAGTTAAAATCTACCATAAAATGCTCAATAATTTAACTTTAACATAATGAAAAATAAGTCTGTTTTGAAAGCAATACCTTTCTTGTGCCTTCCTCGGCTGGAGATTCACATTCCATTTTCAGAACACTGTCCTCAACTCGATTTTTCCTACCAAGGACATGCATGTTAAGAAACATTTAAGAGAGATCAAGGACTTTATATACATGCTTATTGAGGTGCATCTCTCTTTGGCGCGAATATTTGTATAAACAACTTATTTGGCATCGGACAAAAGAGAGACTTTATTCTTCCCACGAATTAAGGTCATAACATTTCTGATGCACTCACCTATCAATTAGTTTAAACCACCATTGGTTAGGGATCAAAACATCCAAAGCCATCCAATCACCTACAAAATGTCATTGACACCCATGTCCGATGTTACTAGGTAGAGATGTCTTATGTACATAGCAAGTTAGTGCATCCCAAGTTTTCTACGATTCAACAGAAATCTATGACAGCACTGAGTGGAACTCTGCTATAACTAGGGTCAGGGATAACTTGTCTCTAGCAAGTTGGATGAATTATTTCCTTTTAAGGAGGAGCTAGGAAGGAAAAACTCTTTAACATGTGACAACAAGTTTCCTCCAAGTTGAGAACAAAAGAGCTCAAGGGCTTGTTTGGTTTGTGCACAAGGGGAGTTATACATGCACACCCACATACCTTTTCATCACCCTACATAATTAGGTTGCATAACTTGGTCAAACCTTGCATAAGTGGGACTTATGCAAGGTTTTCTATCCAATCTTTAAGGTAGGATAGTGCATAAGGAGACTTATGCAAGGTCCAAATGACCACATTGCCCGCATACATATCTAACTAATTATTCTTTGGTATTTATAAATTGATTATAGGTATTAGTAAATTAATTACTGTATGATATTATTAAAATAATTGTTAATACATATCTAACTAATTGTTGGTACTAGTACAAATCTAATAATTGTTATTATGCATACCTAACTAATTATAATTCGGTATTATTATTGTTTGGTACTGATAAAATAATTAGGTACACTTATTTGTTAATTTTTCATCTAACTCAAAATAACAATTCTATTGACACGGTATTAACAACACAAACTACAATTATTTTGACTTTTAATCCAACTTGTTAACATGGTATTAATAAGCCAAAATAATTATATTGACATGAAGAATTGGCAAACAATAGCAAACAATAACAAGAAGGATGGTTTTGGACCTATTGGTATGTGGCATCTAAAAGCAACTATTCTGACCATTTATCAAACACCTTTTCATTCTGTAATACACCTCTACCAACTAATGAATGTTCCCCAACCAAACACCTTTTTCTTATGCAAGAAGTTATGCAAAGTTATGCATGCATAACTCATATGTAATGTGCCATGCACACTTTTCCCATGCACAAACCAAACGGGCACTAAGTAATGAAAAACTGAAATATGAACCCCTACAATCGCCCTACAATATGTGTACATACCAAGGATTGCCGTGCCGACCGGCAACCTCAGTGCCGGTCGGCAAATATCGAGGTCGATCCCCGCCAGGGCGCTGCCCCGGACCCCGTTAACTCTGCGTAGTGTGTCATAGTCGAGCCGGCGACAGGATCTAAGGCATCCAATGCACAACAAGAGGGGAGGGGAGGGGCCGAACCAGAGGATGGGAGGGGAGAGGAAAGGAGAGAGGAGAGAGGAGAGAGGAGAAGGGAGGAGGGAGGGGAGGCTGCCGCACGCAGGCAGGAGGGAGGAGGGAGGGGAGGCCGCCGCATGCAAGGAGGAGGGCGGGGAAGCCGCCACACGAGAGGAGGCTTTGCTTAGTGGCTAAGCAGCTTTAGCCTATATATAGGCTAAGATCCCAAAAGATCTATTCTTTCTCATTTTAAGTGCTCAAAGATCCCAAAAGATCTCCAAATCAATGTAGAACATCAAATATATGGTTAAAACTCCGTGCCAAACAATAAATGTGGTATACCAAACATCTAAAAGTCCGTGCCAGACCGTGTCGGTCCGTGCCGGGCCGTGCCGGGCTGTGCCAGTGGCAAGTGCCGAGCCGGCCAGGGACCGGCTCGGCGTGTGCCAGCAGCACGGCAATCCTTGCTATGATATTTTCTAGCTCTTACTCTTGGCAATCCTTGCTATGATATTTTCTAGCTCTTACTACATACAAATGCTCACAGAAATACATATAGACACAACCAAGCAACCTTCAGTATGCACATGCAAGATTACCCACATATGCATGCACATTCAAGATCGCACAAACATATGCTTAGGTACATGCGTATGCACAAAGAACGCGCATGCACTGGAATTTAGTTGTCTAAATGTACACGTAGTCACAGTTATATGCATCTCACACAACCACCGTAACACATGTGTACAACATAAATGTTCCCGTGAATGTAAAAGATTAAGACCAGCAGTTCACCTGACCTCTGTGGGAACAGAATCAAGCATGTCCCCACTGTTACCTTCATGTCGAAATTTGTCATCTCCAGCAGATATCTTGTCTTTCTGTCTTAATTGTTTCCGACAACTTCCTTCCTTCTGAGAAGAAAATTCACTCTGGACGACATGAGCTTTGTCAACTTCTACATTAGTATCTTTTGGGTTTTCCAAGTTGACTTCCTTTAATTTCTTCCTCCTGCAACATATAAAAATGGCGAGTCATTACTGAGAATCTGCATTTTCATCAATCATGGACTCTCCATTCTCAGAACTCAAATCAACATTTTTGGCCATGTAAAACTGGAAACGTGGCAGCAATTCAACAATATGGAATGTATGCTGTTCTAAAACTTGTCACAAGAAACTGTATAATAATACAACTAGAGTAATCCAACCATGTAATAAGTAAGAAATAGTATTATAAAAGAAAGCTGTTGAAAAATAAACCGCACAAGTTTCTTTCTTGAGACCTTGCCATCATTGTCCTTTTTGACCAAGCATAACAAAATCAAAAGAACTAACAAACTTTAAAACATCAGACTATTCAGAATACTGCATATGCATGCGAATCAACCAATCCCCAGGCTACTACTAAGCTATCGTATAGCTGTATGCTTGGGGTGCCTCTGAAATGAATATGCAAGACATGGAGTTACATGTGCATTTACCACTCACTGAAATATAGGTAGAGAAACAATAGTCCATAAATGCAACAAACCACCAAGGACTCTATTGAGTTGTCACATCAAAAGCAAGGTCAACCGTTGAAATTCTGTGAATTAGTTCTAGGGAGTGCTCAAATTCTGCTATTCATTCCAATCACAAAGGAAAAAAAAAAGAAAGAAACAACCCCGGGCACCACATGCATGGGATACCTTAAGAAGTGCAATTTTATTATCCCACAATGATCTCACAATGTTTTAAAGATCCCCGTATATGAAAAGTTTATTTCACATAATATTCAAATGTGCACAACCATCTAGTATCATTGTCAAAAACTAAGGGTAAAACGCTAAAATATGCAGAAATTTCACAGCTGGAAGAGGAATATGAGTATAAAGGTCTTTTTTTAGGGAATATGAAATCAACGTTCTAGAGTTAGAAATTTGCCATGTTGCAAAAGAATCTTGTAACTATGCTTTTAACACAAAGAAGAAAGCACCAATGATCAATGATAAAGCATTGGTCATTTGGTCATACATACGTAGACTTCCCATAACAATACTTCTCAGTCAAAAATTATTTTACTAATCAATTCAATCATGCACCATATAAACGAAACTGGTAGAATGCACCATTATATCTTGAAGATCAAAAGATGTAATTCCTTCCAGAAAAAAATGAAAATCAGTTCCTAATACTAACAAAGACAAGCTAAACATGGATATGACACTAGCCAAAAAAATGATGGAATTTTTTTTTGTTTGAAAGCATAAAGTAGGCTAAATTTAACCGATTCTTTTGTCACGAACTCTAAAGATAACCATGTAAAAGCGACATCCATCAACATTAAGAAGACAGAATTCATTGCCAATATACTATTCCATATGTGTGTTAGGTACAAACTATAAGGCATAGGAATGGATACCTTGGAGACAATATTGTATCTGAATACTCTCGTTTTCTCTTTGAATGTGCCACTGCACTTAAGGGAGCTTCCCCAGAGATGCACTTCTCAAGAACTTGGAACAAATTTGCTTTATTTTTTTTCTTGTATCCAGTTGATTTCTCTTGGTCCTCTTTAATAGTCAGAGTAGTGCCTGAAACTATAGGCAGTTTCTCAACTATTTCATTATCTTCAACACCATACAGATCATCACCTCTACACAAAACCTTCCTTGCAGAGCCACCCTTTCTTTTCACACTGCAAAAAAAAATAGGGTTCAATGTATGGTACAGATTTAACCACTGCACCACATCAGAACAAAGATCATCGCTGGGATAGAAGCTCGTGGCTCTAGTCTCATAAAGGATATTAATACATATATGCTGTTTTCTCATTAAACAAATACAAGGTAGAAGCAATCTCAAAGAAAATGCACAAGAAGATAGCACCAACAATGCTGAAGCTTAGAAATAAAACCAATTCAGCTCATTTCCTGCAAATTAAAACATATCCTCTTCGGATATTTCTGATGTAAATTCAGCGAACACTGCCTTATATATCAAAATCTGATTACAGGCAATGATCACTATTGATTGGAACGTACGACCAACAATCCACAAGGTCTTGCATGATATTAGATGAGCACAGCCTATCAGCTCTTCTATACATGGAATCATTTCTCCACAAATGAGGTGTTAAAGAGTTGCAAAGAATATAAATCAAACTAAGGTTTACGGTGCCAACCAGCACGGACCAGCATGGGCAGGGAAATGTCTTGCTGGTGGGCTTACCGGCACCAACAAAATGGTCAGCACTGGCACATGGATTTGTGCTTTGGTGCCGACCGGCACTGGCACGTGCTGGCCGACACCAAACAATTCTAAAATAAACTCTAAAAAGGGCCAAAACATCCAATATATGTGTCCCAAAGCGTCAAATGCGCATGCCAGATAATTAAAACTCCATGTCAGCCCATGCCGGGCCCGTGCCACAAGCACATGCCGAGCTGGTCAGGAATTGCCACAGGCACGATAATCCATGGTTGGTTATATTGATGATGAATTTCATAGACAAGTTGGACGTTTGGAGTCTTTGGACCATCTGCGATCAGGATATGCAACCATGGCCCACCCGCCAGGGGGGACTCTGTGGGCAGGGGCAAGACAGCACGCTGAGCAAAGAAGCTATATCAAATTATACAACAAGCCAATTCTTTCTAAAAAGCTCTTTATAATCTATGTAATGCATTGTGCCTACACATAAGGCAAGAATCTTAGACTCTACCTTTTCACATATGCACCTCATACAACTCTATGAATTAAGCTAATCTTTAGAAACAAGTTATATCCTCACATAACTTTTAGAACTAGGTTATCTGCTCATTTATATTTTGAAGTTAATAATAAAGCTAATGGTTTCTAGCTTACACAAATTTTTATGTGCCTCTATCCTACCCAGAAACATGTCAGCAGCACTTTGAAGTTTTTCATGGTGTTACTCTAGACCACAAAATATATTACTGTTAGTATGGAATAACTCATAAGAACTCCCTTGCAAAATCTCAGACTAGAAGTAGTGCTTTCTAAACTCCAGTTGCACAAGGACGGATAGAAAATATGAGTGTAATTAATCAAGAAGCACGAAGGAACGATCCCAATAATGATAATGTGAGTACCTTATGAAATTATTTGGAGCCTAAACAAGTAAAGAATTATATCGACCAGTACCTTGCTTCACAAAAAGTCCAAAAAGAAAGAATCGTAACAAAAAGTCAAAGTGTTTGCAATAAATTTAAGGTAGCAAGTCGTAATATACTAGTCTCAAAAAACCAAGTGACAAAAGCAACATAAACGCCAATGAAAAGATCCTGAGCTTTGCTTTCCCAGAACCAAATTAGAGACTAAAACAAATCATATGAAACTCATCAAGGCCGTTAACAGCCTCACCTAACTCAACTCGATGCAAAATGTCTAATCTTTAAGAAATAAACATGCACTCTCCTATGTAAGAGTCCAACGTACACCAACACCCACTTTACAGCCAAGCAAGCAATAAGTACTTATCACCTAAAATACCTATTTTTTCACAAGACCTTCGCCGAGATGAATGGACGGCTATATGAGAACTTGTAGTTCAAATTAAGAACAAAGAAACCAGTTCAATGGCAACAAAAAAGGATGTTCCCCATAATGGATCACAAAAATAATTTATTGGTATGCTATGGAATCCTTGAAGGAACCTTAATGAATCCATTTTAAGTCAAGGAATAAGTGATATGAAACTACTTATGAAGATTAATTCGAATAGGTTTTGGTGTATAAATCTCTTGTTCCTTTGGTCTTCATTCCAATGGTGTTTACTTTATCGAATAGTAGTCCAATGCCCAACCAAATTCATCTCATCAACTCATACAGAAAACAATCTTTTCGACTCCGAGTTGCAGTCAAGAAGTGAATTATTAAGTAGAAGCAATCAAAAGTTCCTAAACATATTTTTCCTAAACATATTACATAAACTGAACATAATTACTCAAATAAAATCAATTAATTGCTATTTCCTATGATTTATAATGCTTACTAGCAGAGACACCACACTTTTTTACTTCAAGGGACTCTATTGGTTTTCAAGCTTAGGCCCCATAGTCCGAGCAGCTGTATTAAGCATATTCATCCCTTCAATAGGGAAAACAACAAGTTGTCTGTGATATGACCATAAATAGGATATTCAAATTAGACTCTAAGCCGGTATAACAATTAATGAGTATCAATAAAACCATATTTGAAGTTCTAGAAAAGGCCAAAACATGGCTTTCATTACTAAACGTGTAAAAGAAACGATTTGAACAAATAGCAGTTAGCTATCTAACCTGATGATATCTGTATCTTTAACTATGTGTATTGATTCAAATATTGGTAGAACAAAGCCATCCATCTGCAAGAGAAAAACAGAAGTAAATTCATTGTCCACATAATGGCTTGTTTATATCTACAATATTAGGCATCGCAATATTTGCTATTAGATTGTTTGAACTGCCAAGCCATGTCCTGCGTCTATCCAGACCATACCAAATAGTATACGAGTGGCCTTATGTGGTCAGAAGGTTTGGATCCCAAGATCTAGGTTCCATAGAAGATATAGTAAATTTCATGCCCAATTTGCCTATGAATGAAATACACCATCACTGGGCGACCTAAATTAATAATAGAGGAATCCAAGAAAGAGGAGGTAGGGAGGTGGAGGGAGAGCTCGAGGTGGTGAACTTATATTGCCATCTTTTGCAACTATCCTTTGGGTCCACTTGAGGTGTCGCCTCTCTAACATCCTTTGCAGTCCCTCTCTAATCCATTGAAAGAAAGTCATCATGTCACTACTTATATTGGTGGAGCACCCTATTAGCTGTTCAAACTTTTCTCAGGTAGTTACCATATTTGCTAAAATATCATTCTCTATTTCCTATGTTTTCTAGATTGTTTCATGGTCCTCTATCATATTTCTCAATTATTACTGGTTTACCTCTGCTTCACCAATTCTACATTTAAAAAATGATAGCATATGCAACCAGAATATGTGACTACACATACTGATATGTCCTACAAACATCCTACATTCGTTCTGTATAGAACCAAGTTTGGGGGCATCAGTAGTACAACATAGAACACCCACTGTTTCACCATGGTTCTTTTATAAAGTACTCAATGTTCGCACTTCAGCACATAAACTTTACTGCTATCAGAAATATGAACTAATTACTTTAACTACAAAAATATACTATGGCAATGTGGTATGACCCGAACTACAAAACTATTAAATCCTCCAGCCAGCCCAAGCATGTATTCCACGTTGCTTATATATAACTCAGCTGAAAAAAGGCAAATTTAAATCAACAGCTGATCTAGATTGCAATACAAATAGAATCCCACTCTCTGGAGCTTTCTATGTGGAGAGTTCCAATAACCTTTCTCTCGCTTGTGAAACTAAATGCTATAATCGAATGGTTCATACGAGTTATGCTTCTGATCATCATAGACATATAGTAGTGTTGAAGGTCACAAATGCATAGATATTCTCAATAGATTTTGCCAGAAGTGCCTTCCCAAAATCGCTAAAGGACATAAATTTTTAGAACCAACATCCAAAAATAAACAAAGTAGCAATAGAACCTCAAAGAGAAGGACGTATGGGAAGAGAGGTCGGTAGGTACTTACAGAGAGAAGGATCTCTTCACGACAAGAGCAACGTAAGTCGAAGGCCCAGACAATATAGGATGCGAGTTCGGAGATAGTGGCCAGCTCAGAGTCGAGCATAAGCCAGCACCGTATGAGACCCTCTGACCTCTGAGCCTTGCTCAGGAGGTGCCGGTCCTCAAAAACCAGGCGGACCCTCCGTGGATCCGACATTGGCAAGAAAGTGGGAGTCACTTACTAGGGTTTAAACACTGGCTGGCACAGTAGTTGCAATGACGCCCTAAATCAACTACGCCGCCGAGAGTAAGCCCGTTAACACCGCCAAGGAGAGCACGCCGCCTTCGTCCGCCGAGGGTGGGAGTTCCTTATTAGGGTTTAAGCACCGGCTGGCACAGTAGATGCAATGACGCCCTAAATCCACTACGCCGCCGGGAATCAACCCGGTAACACCGCCACGGAGAGCACGCCGCCGTTGTCCGCCTCCTCCCGAAGGCACCAAAAGAACACCCCTTGTTTCAATCGCTCGCCAAGAAAATACCCGCTAACATGCCACTTTTCACTCGTTTTCTACATCTACTCGGCCGTTTGATCATTTCCACCGGACTTCGGGGTGAAGAAGAGCCGGTGCAAAGTGCCGCCGCCGCCGAGCGCCAAACCTTCTCTGTCGGCCCGGTCGTCTACAGCCGGATGGCAATCCGGGTCACATGACCCACGATGCCGACTCGTCCGAATCAAAAATAAACGGTCTGGGTTTGTTGTTATCGGATTAGGGTCGTAAAAGAGTCGACTCGTTTACGATCCACGAATAAGAATCGTGATATTCACACCGGCCTAGTCAGCCGGTGTGTTACACCGATCCTATGTGGCATCTTATATGGCATTTCCTTCCTTCATTTCCTTCAGCAAGCCACACCCATCTCTCGTGAGTTTAAATATTCAAACAACCAACCACGTCCATCTCTGGCTTTTCTCCCAAGCCAGTGAAGCTTCTTCTCGCCTCTCCGGCAATCGTCAACGAGAACGGCCCGGTTCACCCTCCACCCTCCCCTCCCCACCGCACAGAAAGACGTGGCCACTCCCATCGGAGACGTCGGTGATTCTCTCTTCTCACGTTCTCACCGTGGATTCCATCTCAGGCACTCAGTGTTCTTCAACACCGACGACCCCCGTCTCTCTCTCGCTCTGCCGGGTCTTCCATCGACCTAGCCAGCAACCCATATTCACCAACAGCTGATGCCCTAACCAGGGTTTCGAGGGTTACGGGTGGGAACATTAGGGCATCATCACCTCATCGGACGAGGACGAGCGCGGAAGGTAAGTAGCATTTCGTGTCCTGATTTTTGAGGCAAATCCTCAACGAAATTCCTGCCGCCCTTCTCTCCCTCTCTAAGAACGGACTCTTATATGATTTTTCGAGAAATTTCTCATCACAAGTGCGTTCCTTGAACCGACTGTATTTGGTTTTATAAGTTTCTTGAAATAGAATTGAGCACCTGTTCATGCCTCATCATTGTCACATTCTATTTTCGAGGTTTGAAAGATCGAACAAAATATAGTCTAAGTTAAATGACGAGGTTTTCTTCGCCTTTTCGAATGTACAAGAAATGATAGCTGATTGACAGAGATTTTTTGTGTGAATGGCTTGTTTAACGTTCCGGCAATTTTTGAAGGATTTAAAGATGGGGAAAAAACTGTCTCATGCATTACTGTTGCCATAGTTTATTATAAGCCTTTGTTATTAGTGAGTGAACACATGAATTTTGATCATGGGTTTGGTCTCAGGCTCATGCATATGTACTTTGGGTTTGAGGGAAGCTATTCATAGGCAAGTTTAGAGCTGATACTTCATTATTGGAGAGAAAAAAGAGAAAAAGCCAAAGGTAAGTTAAGTTTCTATGTATTTGCTTTGCATTGGTCAACTTATAGACACACATAAGCTATGAATTTAGACATCTACACGTGTGTATGCGTGATAAATGTCATTTGTACACATGGAACACATGTAATCACCAGAGGTTATGAGTTTCAATTATTGAAATAGGCAGATAACTTTTGTTGTTTACACATATGAATCTTTTCATTTACGCACTTCCGTGTGAACCATTTCCGTTTTGAGTAATGAGAAGTGTAGGTGGGTGGGTCTTTTGCCTCTAAAGGGTTAAGGACATCAACATAAATTAGATTCATAATGTTTCCAGTGAGGTGGAAGATTTAACGTAAATTTTCAAAATTTAGCCATTGTCTAGTTTTGTCTAATTTTAGTACAATTCTACAGTGATTGAAAGCACTCTATATTTAATGGTTGTTTATTATACTACGTCCCGTTGAGAAAGTGCTTTAAGAAGATAGATATGGATTTTGACTTGAAAAAGAGTTCCACTCTATGAAGAGCTCTATAACATGCATGTGCGGTTAAGAAATACGTTCCCGGCCAGTCCTGTGGGGATTTGTGGAAGGTAGAGCTGATTTATTCCTATGATAGAAGTATTATGAATATTAATGATGGTGCCTTGGATTCTTTGATTTTTATGTTCCCCCTTTTCCATACTGATGAAGACCTTCACTAATATTTGGGATTCCTATGCTATAATGGCACATCTAAAACATTCCCGGGCAGTTGACAGGAGATTTGTGGAAGGTAGAGCTTATTTCTTTTTACGATAGAAGTAGTATGAAGTAGGAAAGTGGCCTGGATTTATTGATTTTTTTTGTTCCCCTTGTTCATACTCATTTAAGTCCTTCACTAATATTTGAGATCGTTATGGTAATGCTTCTATTAAGACTAGTTTGGATAAATGATTTTAGGCTTTGTACTGAGAAAGCATTGTCTTAAAATGAAATCCATTGTTCAATAAACATGGATTAATTTTGATTATTGATTGAGTGATCGTAAATATTGTGTGCTATTGCAGTCTATATTGTGATGCGTTTCACAAATTGGAGGTAGGCGGTAGAATTAATGTTGCTTTTGGACTTTATGCTTTACGTAACATCATAAGCTGATATTTTCTATTGCTCGCAAGTCATGTAAACATGAATAGCAGTGGCAAGCAAGCGTGTCATGATACTGATGATCCGAGTGTCGAGCATCATGCGATCTCCGAGTATCCCGAGTAGCCGAAGGCCGGATTGATTTTTAGTACTGCTGACGAGGTAAAAAAATATTGGAGAAATTATGCAAAGCGTGTGGGTTTTGTCGTATCGAAAAGAACATGTAAAAATGATGTTGATGGAGATGCAAAGTACGTGACATTTGTATGTACACGTGAGGGGAAAGCAAGATCTGTGACGAAGAATATTATTAGGCCACAAGGGACATGCAAGATAGGCTACCAGGCACGACTGTCTACCAGCAGATGTCTCGATTGAAGTTGGAAGATTGGCACAGTCATCCTGAAACACAATCACCCGTTGAGCCCGGCTAAGTCTAGGTTTTTTACGACAAACCGAGATATGAGTTGTAGTGTCAGGCGACGTCTAGAGCTAAATGATCAAGCCGGCATCCCGATGTATAGAAGCAACAAATTTTTTGTAGTTGAAGCTGGCGGTTACGAGAACATTCCCTTTGGAGAAAGGGATTGCAGAAATCACATTACTATAGACAGACGCCTACGGTTGGGCGAAGGTGATGCAGAGGCAGTTCTTACTTATTTCAGACGCATGCAAGCGATATATCCGTCTTTCTACTATGACATAGATGTTGACGATGATAGTAGACTGAGAAGTATATTATGGGTGGATGCACGGAGCAGAGCAGCATGTAAGTATTTTGGAGATGTAATCACATTTGACACGACATACCTGACAAACAAATATGATATGCCCTTTGCTTCATTTGTCGGCGTGAATGATCGCTCGCGAACGTGTTGTTAAAACGTTGCAAACTCAATCAAATATAAATTTATAATCTTTATTCAATCACTACACTACTAGGTAGAAATAGCGGTGAAATCGGGAGTCGATCCACAGGAAAAACGTTGGAAACTGAAATCAATTCTCGAAATCCTAAAACTAAGGAAAAGAATCAAAGATAGAATAGAGTTATCTAAAGTAATAAAGAAAAGAAATAAAAGATTGATCAATTTGAATCAATGGAGTAGTTACTTAGGAATTACTCAATCCGCTCTAGTTTCATTATTAGTCTTCTCTAGTTTTCATCTTGTTCCCTTCTCTCAACATTATGGATCATATGGCTACAAGCTCACATGAATCCCTAAAAGAAAGTTAATGTTCCCAATGGCATAACCTATCTTTGCTTAGTATAAATTGTCTTTGGTCCTACGATTACCTTAAATTATACTACTCCTAATGACCTTGGCACAACCTATCTTCGCGTAGCATAGCTTATCTCAAAGGCAAATCAATAACTTCATGAAAACCATCTCATAAATCTCTACAATCAATCACAGAAATCATGTAGGACTGAAAGTATGTCAATGAAACTTTGTTCCTTCAACTCTGTTAACAATAAAATCATATTTATAAGATTATGCATCGAGAAGTTCACAAGAATCAAACTAAAGAAAGACCAAAACTACACTAGGGTTTCATGATATTCCTAAATACAAGAAGTTAGCAACTCATCTTTTGGATGAACGCCTTCGGGTTGGAATAGGAAGCTATCACCATCCGCATCCTCACCGTCTTCTTCTTCCTTCTCCAAAGATTGTCAAAAACATGATTATTTTCGGATCAATAACCCTATTTATAGGAGAACTCCCGAAATTAAAGTTTGAGTTGAGTTTGACTTCAATTACAACTCGGATTTCCTGATTTAATTATGACAGTCTTATTCAGAGCGCAACTGAGTCCAATCTGTTCAGAATCTGAAACCTTATCCTACACGAAAGTTGTAGATTAGGAAGTCCTCTATTATATCCCGAATATTTCATAATATTTGGACTTAAATGGAATATTTGGAAAATATTTTACTGAAAGTCGACGGACTAGTTTTCCAGCAGCTATATATCTTTATCTTCTTCAAAACTGGTATTAATCCATCAGGAGTCTCGTAAAATGTCCAACATGAACGTTGTAGCTCTTGAAGTCTTCAATGACATAATAAAGTTCCAGAATATTTGGACTTATATAGAATTTATAGCGAATATTCTCCTGACAGGCGACGAAGCAGTTTTTATCACATAAATTCATCCTTTTAGCCGAATTTCTTGTATTTCTTCTCAAATCATGATTAAATCTGAAATAAACTAACAAAAAATTAAATATAACTACTCTATGCCTAACAAAGGTCAATTAAGAGGTTTAATTATGAATATTTAGTGACTCATCAGTGAACCATCACGGGCAGTCTATATTGTTGTGGGATTTGGCCTATTGTCCAATGAAGACGCGAAGACGTTTGAGTGGCTTTTCAAGAGTTGGACAAAGTGTATGAATGTCGCCCATGTAGCCCTTATTACTAATCAAGATAGCTTGATGATGAATGTTGTGACAGTGGTTTGGCCGGAAACCAAACACCGGTATTGCTTATGGTACATACTGAAAAAAGTGCCTGAGAAACTAGGAGGTTATGGTGCATACAAAGCTATAAGGCATAAGCTTTTAGCAGTAGTTTATGATTCTCTAACCTCGGAGGGTTTTGATCAAGAATGGAATAAAATGATTACCACATTCGATCTCCATGACAACTGTTGGTTGGCAGACTTATATGAGGACAGGAGTCGGTGGATTCCGTCATACGTTAAGCATGTATTTTGGGCTGAGATGTCTACGATCCAACGAAGCGAGAGTATGAATGCATTTTTTGACGGGTATGTGAATTCAAAAACAAGTCTAAAGCAATTTGTGAAACAATATGACAATGCACTCAAGAGCAAGGTGGAGAAGGAGGCTCAAGCAGAATTTCAGAACTTCAATCAACGCATTCCATGCATTAGTGCCTATCCTTTCGAGAAGCAATTCCAACAGGTGTACACGAACGCGAAGTTTAGAGAGTTCCAAGAAGAATTTGGAGGTGTAATGCAATGCATTGTTGCTTTGACACTAGTTGATGGGCTGAGATCTAATTATAGTGTGAAGGAGGTCTCCTTTGGTGAAAAAGAATATGAAGTGACCCGTGTTTTTCCTTTTGTATTTGAGTCGGCAAATAGAAAGGTTTTTTGCATGTGTCGCTTGTTCGAACACCGAGGTATCGTAAGTCGATACGCTATTGCCGTTTTTAAAGAAGCAGGGGTATATAAGCTTGATGGCACATATATTTTAGATCGATGGCGAAGCGACATTGCCAGACACTACATCAAAATGAAGGTTGGTTACGCCGGATTGAGTGTAAGTTCAACTGCGAAGAGGGTTGATTGGTTAAATAGCGAGTGGTATGAGGTTGTTAAGATCGCATCTGAATCAGATGTTGATTCGAAGATGATGGTTGCTTGCTTGCATGAGTTGAAGAGCAAGTTGCATATGAACAATACCTCAGGAGGACGCCCTCCGCCCATCCCCGATGATATGCCTGTGGGTGTTGAGAATGTCATAGATGGAGGAACTGCAGCGGACGTGATGGGTATGATCTACAAGAGCCCTTTACCAGTGAACCGGAAGGGTCGTCCGCGGACTAAGAGGCTACAATCAGCGGTGGAGAAGGTTGTCAACATAGTAAGGCAAAAGGATCAGAAGCAAAAGGTACTATATGTATATTAAGAATGTACAATTAGCATATTAACTTGCATGTGGAAAGTAATGAGTAAACTCTAATTGTCATGCAGGAACAGCCTACGTGCTTGGGCCCGATCCCAAAGCAAGGCAGCAAAATCAATGCTAATGGGGATTCTAATGTTGAAGAACATATAGAATAGGTCGAGCCTTGTACACAAGAAAGAGTAAATGTGGCGCAATTCATTGAATTCATTTGCTCAATTGCTATCAAATACGTACTTTCGGAGTTGTACATGCATTTCCCTCACTTTCGGAGTTGTACATGCATATAGTTTGATACACAAACTTTTCGGAGAGCTATGAAGAGGTTGACATACATACATGTGAATAGCTGTGAAATCATAATCTATGTATTTTTTTTCACTTTTGTAGTTGTGGCTTGTGGAGATAATGTTGTATTTGATGATGTGCTAATGTTTGTGTGGTTTGTGGGCACAAGGTTTGCTCCGGGGACAATGTTCACCCATTAATTATGTTTTTCGAGAATGTTGTAAAGTTGTCTCAGGTTAACCCTCGGTACAGGGGGGTTTTGCCAAAATTTTATACATAGAGGGCGATTGTTCATATATTATTGTGTGATTGTACCATGTTATTGTGTGATTGTGTTTATGGTATTCTACGATTGTTACTATGGTATTGTGTGATTGTGCCTATGTTATTGTGCGATTGTGCCTATGTTATGGGCGATTGTGCCTATGTTTAGTTAGCGAATGACATTTGTACATTACATCCAGCATCGAGAACCTTGGTTTCTTATATTATGCGATTATACCTATGGTATTGTGCGCTTTTACCAATGATATTGTGTGATTGTGTCTATGTTTAATCAGCGAATCACTTGTACACTGCATCTAGCATTGAGGGCGTATTGGTCACTTATATTATGCGATTGTACTAATATGATGTGCGATTGTGCTAATACGATTGTGCGATTGTGCCATGTTATTGTGCGATTGTGTTTATGGTATCCGGTGATTGTTCATATGGTATTGTGCGATTGTACCATGTTATTATGCGATTATGTTTATGGTATTCTACGATTGTTTCTATGGTAATGTGTGATTGTTCCTATGTTTAGTCAGCGATTGTGCCTATGTTTAATCAGCGAATGACTTGTACATTGCATTCAACATTGAGGGCGTCTTGGTTTCTTATACTGTGCGATTGTACCTATGGTATTGTGCACTTGTACCTATGGTATTGTGTGATTGTGCCTATATTTAGTCAGCGAATGACTTGTACATTGCATCCAGCATTGAGGGCGTACTTGTAGACACCAATTTGACTAAGGTCAAATTTCAGAGTATTTACAAAATTGCCCCTACTCGCCTTAGACACTCCTCAAAGACACATCATCAAGCATACAAACTCGAATGCTCGTAGATCACACATACACTGCTCTATATGCGATTCTTCACGGTTTTGATGGTATCCTACACAAATTGGGAGAACAAAGGGCGTTTTGGTAATTTTACCCGCCCAATGGTGTTTTAGGAATTCAGGGGAAAATACATACCTGGACTCTCTAAAATATCCCATCATAACCATATATAACTTTTACAGCATCCTACAAAAGCTATGAAAATATAGGGGCATTTTGGTAATTTTATTACATCATGAGTATTTTGGAAATTTTGACTAAAATATGTGTTCAGGATCCCTACAATATCTAAGAAATATCCCCGTATGGTTTTTATAACATCTTGTACAAACCGAAAGCATAAAGGGCATTTCGGTAAGTTTTACCTTCTAGGGGTATTTTGGTCATTCTAGTCAAATATAGGCTTGACCCTGCTACAACATTCCAAACTAGTTCATGATGGTTTTTAAGGCATCCTATATAAACCAAAAAACATGAAAAATGTATTTTGGTCATTTAGCCCCTGAGGGGTATTTTGGTCATTTAGCCCCTCAGGGGTATTTTGGTCATTTACCCTCAATGCACATTTTCCACGAATACAGGACAAATATATCCTCCACCCTTTAAAGTATCATCTACTTTAGGGCTATTATTGTCCAAAACATATATGGACTCTACACCAACCAAAGTGCTAAAAGGGTATTTTGGTAATTTTACTCTCATATCAGCCTTCTTAAAGCTTTGATGGCATCCTACACAAGCTATGGAGGCTGAGGGTATCTTGGTCATTTTAAACGTTTAGGGTATAATGGTCCAAAAAATATATGCAAAGGCACCTCTATCTGCTTTGGCGGTATTTCGGTCCAAAAACATATATGACCGATAAAAAGAGTATTTTGGTAATTTACATTTATCCCTTTGCCCAAGGGCATTAGGGTAAATTGTCTATGACATGTTCAAATATTTGAAATATTCAAAATTTGAACAAGTATGTAAAATTTGAAATTTGAAATTCATGATTCGAATTTGAATTCAAATAGATTTGATGCCCCCAACCCTAAATCTAAACCACCTAAACCCTACCCTCTTAACCACCCAAATCTCAACTCCCCAACCAAAATTCAAATCTAAAATTAGCCTAACCAACCTAAATAAAAGTGTGCATGTGCATGAACTTAGAGGGAGCTAAGGGATTATTGTAATCATATTCTAGCAAGTGTCTATCTTTTATTAGTGAGTTAAACCTTTGTAAAACTACTTCAAGTGTGAAGTAGACTTTGAGAGAAATATCTTGGAGAGATATTAGAGAGATTGTAAGGTTCTCAAGCACCCGTAAGCTTGAGAGAGAGCTCCAGCAGTTGTTGGAGGACTTGTAAGGTTGCCAAACACCTGAAAGCTTGGTGAAAAAGCTTGTAAGAGGTCTTGCAAGTAGTGAAACCTCAAGAAGATCCTTGAGAGAAGTGGACGTAGGCAAGGTTGGCCGAACCACTATAAAATTCTGGTGCCATCTCTCTAACTCTCTTCTCTTATCCTTGCTTTAACATATTTCATGCTCTTATCATTTAGCAAGCATATGGTTTTATTAGACTCCTCCTATTTCGATTTCCTTGATTGATTTTATCGTATAAAGCCTAAGATAACCCCCCTCTTAGAGCTTCAATTGGTGTCAGAGCTAGGTCTCTAATTTTGTGGTGTAACAGCCCTTAGAGGATCCTAAATCAATATGGAAATCATAGAGGGACAATCTACCAATAGGCCACCCTACTTTAATGGAATAAATTACACCTATTGGAAAACGAAAATGGAAATTTTCATTCAATCCATGGACTATGATGCATGGTTGATAATAGAAGATGGATGGAGATTCTATCCATTTAAAAATCATTGAGGGAAAAGAAGTTCCAAAAGCTAAGAATGAATTTACTCCTGCTGATTTTAAGAAACTTCAAGTAAATGCCAAGGCTAAAAACATTCTATTTTGTGCCCTTAGTTTTGATGAATTCAATAGAATTTCTGCATGTAAAATGGCTAAGGAAATATGGGAAAAACTTCAAGTTTCCTATGAGGGAACAAGCCGTGTCAAGGAGTCTAAGATTAGCATGCTTGTTAATGATTATGAGTTATTTTCCATGAAGGATGATGAGAATATAAATGATATGTTTATTCGCTTTACCAATATCCTAAATGTTCTTGATTCTCTTGGTAAAAGCTATACTAAAGATGAGATGGTAAGAAAGATCCTTAGATTTCTACCTAAGACATGGGATCCCAAGGTGACAGCAATCGAAGAAGCTAAAGATTTAACCAAGCTGTCCCTTGATGACCTGATGGGTTCTCTCATGACATATGAGATGAACATGGAGAGGAGCAATGGTGGAGAAAGGAAGAAAAATAAAACCATTGCTGTCAAGTCAACATACAAGGATTCATCCGACTCAAGCGATGAAGATGATGATGAGGAGATGCAAAAGATCACAAGAAGAATCCAACGAATCATCATCAAGAATCAAAGAAAGAAAAATCCCAAAGGTGAAAAAGGAAACTCCTCTTGTTACTTAAATAAAATTACTTGTTATGAGTGTAGGAAGCCCGGACATTACATGTCGGATTGTCCAAAGCTCAAGAAATTTTCAAAGAAGAAGAAGAAGGCTAAGGAAGAAAGTGACTTGAGCTCCAACTCCGAAGAAGAAGAAGAAGAAGAAGAAATTGCAAATCTTTGTTTAACTGCATTCAGAGTAAAAGAAAATAAAATTGACAAGTGGAGGCGCAAGGTATTTAAAGGAGGATAACAATTTGGTTTAAAGGTAATGGTGGTATGTCTTAATTTTTTATATATGTCTCCTCCATTACATCTTCTTATTCCATTTTTTTATTTAAAGTAATTTCATGTTTAAAAATGGTTTAAGAAATTCTTTTGTGTGAAGAATTGATTACTTTTTTACAAATGACCATTTTTTATTGTAAATCTAAATTTGGCATATTGTTTTGAGATAATTTTAAAACTTTCTATTCGTTCTCTTAAGAAATGTTTTTTTTTTCTGTTTTAACTTGATTCTTCTTCCCCCTCTACCAAATCTTTTTGACGATGTCAAAGAGGGAGAAATATTATGATATCAGTTTTTGAAAGCTCTTAAAACCTTATATTCTACATACTTGAAATCTTTTGATGTTTAAAGGATTTCCTGGAAATTTCATGAGAATATAATTCATGCTAAAATATCATGTCTCATGTTTTTATACAAAGAGATACATAGGTCATATTTTGCACTTTCATATCTTTTGACCTATAATCAAGCATGATATATCTTTTTAGTAACATATGACTTGCATGCCTCAATGAAATTCACTTTAGAACATATTTTATGAGGTAAATGGATGCATAAATTAAGAGAGAGCTTTCAATGTTTTATCATCACAATTTAAAAGGTTGCCATCATCAAAAAGAGGGAGATTGTTGCCCAAATATTGTTTTGATGATGTCAATATATAATTGATGATAAAACATTGGTTTCATATTATTATCCCTTAATTTGGAAAGAATTAAAATCATATTTAATATGTTTTTGTACTGACGGTCGATGCGACGAACGATGCATGGATCGACCGTGGGTATGGCGGTGGATGCGTGGATCGACCGTGGAAGTTGTTCATGAGAAAATAGGCTGACGGTCGATGTGATGATCGATGGACCGATCGACCGTGGCCTATGTGACTTGGCTCAAAGAAGCAACGGTCGATCTATGCATCGACCGCGGGAAGCGATTTTCGCAACAGAGCCTGACGGACGATGTCACGGTCGATGGGACGGTCGACCGTGAGGCTTGACGGTCGATAGGTGGATCGACCGTGGCTCAAGAAGAACCTGGCGGACGATGTCACGGACGATGCGACGGTCGACCGTGAGCCCAGAAAAGAGCCGTTATAGAGCCGTCGCATGAGCAGAAACTAGCCGTTGGGAGGCTAGTTGGAGGACTTTGAAGCTCAGCTATAAAAGGGAAAGGGCCGCAAACTTGCCATGAACTTAGAGGAAGCTAAGGGATTATTGTAATCATATTCTAGCATGTGTCTATCTTTTATTAGTGAGCTAAACCTTTGTAAAACTACTTCAAGTGTGAAGTAGACTTTGAGAGAAATATCTTGGAGAGATATTAGAGAGATTGTAAGGTTCTCAAGCACCCGTAAGCTTGAGGGAGAGCTCCAGCAGTTGTTGGAGGACTTGTAAGGTTGCCAAGCACCCGGAAGCTTGGTGGAAAAGCTTGTAAGAGGTCTTGCAAGTAGTGGAACCTCAAGGAGATCCTTGAGAGAAGTGGACGTAGGCAAAGTTGGCCGAACCACTATAAAATTATGGTGCCATCTCTCTAACTCTCTTCTATTATCCTTGCTTTAACATATTTCATGCTCTTATCATTTAGCAAGCATATGGTTTTATTAGACTCCTCCTATTTCGATTTCCTTGATTGATTTTATCGTATAAAGCCTAAGATAACCCCCCCTCTTAGAGCTTCAAAAAGTTCCAAGGGAGCAACATAAGGACTCCCAACAAATTCAATCTCTTCTCAGCCATGAGATGCATGCATGCATTCTCTCAGCCGTAAGATGCTTCTCACGCCAACAACTTTTCAAAATTCAACAATTCCGCGTAAACTGCTCCAAACACCTATAAATAGAGGGGGAGGGGGTGAAGGCAGGGAGAACCTGGAGGCATTTGAGAGCAAAGCCACACTCTGAAAAAGAGGAGGCTGAGCTCTGGAAATCAAAAATTTGTTCTTCGCGTTCTTTATGTTCTTGAAGTTCTTTAAGAATTAGCAAAGCCCACGTGGACTTAAATCCACCCGTTGGGAAACGCTATTGATTCTTGAAGTTCTTCAAGAAATAGCAAAACCCACGTGGACTTAAATCCACCCGCTGGGAAACGCTATTGATTCTTGAAGTTCTTGAAGGGTTAGCAAGACCCGGGTGGATCCAGATCTACTCGCAGGAGTTAGCTAGCAATTCTTGAAGTTTCTTCAACTCTGGAAATCCTTTACCAACTCTTGGAGGTCTTAAAGCAACTCCTTCATCAACTCCCAAGGATCCGACACCAAGTCCTCTAGCAGCTCCTGAAGAATTCAAAGCAAGCCCACTACCAACTTCTAGAGCAAGTCCTTCATCAAATCGACGAGATCCTAAAACAAATTCTTCAGCTCTTGGGGATCCCCCAACCGAGCCTTTATCAATTTTGAAGACCTGCAACAAACTCCCAGGAGACTAAGAAGGAAGACCAAGGTAGATCGACATCAACAACAAGGGTGAGGGTTGTAGGCTTCGCCTCCACCCAATACCCTTCTAATTCTTCCTTTCTCTTTTTAGATGATGTAATAGGATTTTAAGTCTCGGATCCTTAATCAGGGGTACTTTCCTATGGGGATGTAAATTATGAGTTGCCAGTCTCATCATGGGTATGCATGTCCAAAGAGAAAGAGATATGCAGCTTGTGATGATACATGGAACTCAGGAGTGTTGTTCTCACAATCTCTCACCACATGTAATTGATTTTTTATCACAATAAAATGGGCAAACATCTCACCCCGAGATCTCGATTTTATTGTTGAACAGTACTGGTTGCTTATATTGTGCGATTGTGCTAATATGATTGTGCGATTGTGCTAATACGATTGTGCCATATTATGCGATTGTACCATATTATTGTACGATTGTATTTATGGTATTTTACGATTGTGCGATTGTGCGATTGTGCTAATATGATTGTGCGATTGTGCTAATACGATTGTGAGATGGTGCTAGTACGATTGTGCGATTGTGCTAATATGATTGTGCGATTATGCTAATACGATTGTGCGATTGTGCAATGTTATTTTGCGATTGTGTTTATGGTATTCAGCGATTGTTCATGACGCTATTGTGCGATTGTGCCATTTTATTGTGCGATGGTACCTATGGTATTCTACGATTGTTCCTATGGTATTGTGCGATTGTTCCTATGTATGGTGCGATTGTGCCTATGTGATGGTGCAATTGTGTCTATGTTTAGTCAGCGAATAACTTTTGTACATTGCATCCAACATAGAGGGCGTCTTGGTTTCTTATATTGTGCGATTGTACATATGGTATTGTACGCTTGTACCTATGATATTGTACGCTTGTACCTATGGTATTGTGCGATTGTGCCTATATTTTGTCAGCGAATGACTTGTACATTGCATCCAGCAATGAGGGCGTATTGGTTGCTTATATTATGCGATTGTACTAATACGATTGTGCGATTGTGCTAATACGATTGTGCGATGTTATTGTGCGATTGTGTTTATGGTATTCAGCGATTGTTCATATGGTATTGTACGATGGTGCCATGTTATTGTGTGATTGTGTTTATGGTATTCTACGATTGTGTGATTGTGTGATTGTGCTGATACGATTGTGCGATTGTGCTAATACGATTGTGCGATTGTGCAATGTTATTGTGTGATTGTGTTTATGATATTCGGCGATTGTTCATGACGCTATTGTACGATTGTGTCATGTTATTGTGCGATTGTGTGTATGGTATTCTACGATTGTTCCTATGGTATTGTGTGATTGTTCCTATAGTATGATGTGATTGTGCCTATATTATGGGGCGATTGTGCCTATGTTTAGTCAGCGAATGACTTGTACATGGCATCCAACATTGAGGGCGTCTTGGTTTCTGGTATTGTGCAATTGTGCCATGTTATTGCGTGATTGTGCCTATGTTATGGGGCGATTGTGCCTATGTTTAGTCACATCAGATTTCTTGTGCAAAAGAAAACTATGTACATGGCATCTAGCATTGAAATGGAAAATTGGTTGTGAGTTCTCTGTTCATTGAGCGCGTACCGGTTTCTTAAATCGTGCTATTGTGCCAATGTTATTGTCCAAAATATTTCTCACATATATTGAAAGATTGTGCATGTATGCCTCTGAAATTTTGCGAGAATGAGTTCTTTGTACATACAGACAATTTCTCTAAACAAGATGGCATCCATTCAATTTGAATTCGAATACAAGCAAAGAAGCCTCAACGCACTTGTCACCATACTAGAGACATGCTACAATTAAGAGGAATGCCTTCACAGGTGCCACATTGCAACGGTCTATCAACTATTAGCCGTTGCATCTCTAAGTCTCATGATCTGAAGGTCATAAACTGACTCATTTACATGTCAGTGAAAGAGCTCAGTGCTTAACAACCTGGTAACCAAAAACCATCAACTCATTCACATAAGATACTTACAGTTGCACCGGTGTAATGGAAGCTATAATCTGATATCGTATAGGCAGCTTCATCATTCCATCATTGATGCATGGGTGCCTTTTTATTGCTAAATTTTACTAGCTTGCGAGAAATAGAAAGTATACCGGCATAGATCAATGTATTGCTACCCAACCAAGTGATACATGGCATGATGATGACTGAATTATAACCGCGATACATACGTTAAATAGGAAAACATAAGTCAGCCGTATATTGTTGATTGAAGACGTAGCACTCCTTAGCTAATCTAAAAGCTACAAGCTATGTTGTCAAGACCAGTCGCCAAACTCGAAAATTAGTATACACTTCACATTGTCTACGTGCTGATTGACATCCTTAGCCGGACATGCTTGTCCGATGAGACATCAACTCATTCCCATCCTTAACATTGCCGCGTATTATACTGTGAATTATAGACCGCATTACATAAGCTATGAATCTCGAAGGTTCAGAATGGTATTGATGAAAACAGTAGGGATGATAGGCAACAAGTACCTTAGGCCGGATGAGGTCATAATTCCTACACGAGCACCTTTTCCCAACATCATCAACCATGCCTTAAATGGGTTGTATGCAAAAAAAAACTCAAGTGCTTAATTGAGAATAAGGAAAGTGAAGATTTATAAGAAGAAAATTGACAATGTCCAAACGAACTGGTTGCGAGTTCTTTCACTCACTGACTGTGGGAAGGTCGCCAAGTTCAGTGAAAGAGCGATTAGAACCAAGCTCATCTCGTCCTCAGCAACTACCATCCTTTCAATCCACAATAGATGTAGTTGAAATTTACCAGATCTAAACGGATATTATATGAAGTAAAGACACAAAGAAGGGTATAACACCATACCGGGAACCCAAATGGAAATTAGTCAGCGCCGAGACCAAGCTCTGGAAATACGCCGTTCCACTAAATCAGTGATGGTCGTCTCACTCTTTATGTCGCGCCCCGACCCGCGTAGGCCCAACCGGGCCGGGCGACGCGAACCGAAACTTAACCTACTACGGAAATTTGGCGAGGTTTCCCTCTAATCGTAGTGGTTACCCTAATAAGCATAATCATCCTGTGTTATACAATGATTATAAAGCTCAACACACAAAGATGGAATAGTACAAATCCTCAAACAGGGAATGTTATACAAAATTTGCTCCCGTAGGAGACTATCTAACCAAGGTGTACACGGACAGATCACAGCTCCTCAAGCTCCGCCAGACGCCGCCACGTCACCGAACACCTGCCCGGTAGGGGCGACCGAAGAAGAGCTAGCGCCAGCACCTGCAAAACGCAGCCCGGGTAGGAGTGAGCACTAAGCTCAGCAGGGACACTACACTACGACACTCACAAAGGAAGGGAACACAACAGTGTCGTCCCCAAGCAAAGCCTAGGTGTATCACAGGGGTCCCATAACCCCACCGAATACCCCTGAGTGCCCCAGTCATGGTCTCCCAGCGAACTGGTCACATGCTGGGTCACACTCAGTAAGGCAGGAAACGGCACTGCCAACTCACGACAGGATCCTGGGCACTGTCGGCGGATAGGACCGCTGGGTAGTCACACCCAAGAGTCAAGAAGGATTGAGTACCGGCTACACTTGGACTTGGCTCAAGGCCGACACGACCTCTAAACATCAAGCACAACAGTATTCATGTCCAACTAACCCTATCATCGAAGAGACTGAATACTACAAATCGAGTCATGGACCAAGCTACCCGCAACGGTCCTAAGAGATAAATCCGAGCTACCCGAAAGCCCCGGATCGGCAACGCCCTAAACAGATGCAACTAGTGCACAACACAATGCATGCTATGAACATGCGCAGAATAAAACATGTAAGCATGCAACAGGATGTGATGATATATCAAAGAAGGTCTGGGCACGGCACCCTGCCGGCCCGGGTAGTGAATAGGTAAAGTAAGGTCTAGGGAACTGCTGCAGAGGTACCACCACCAGCTGCCAGCAGTTCACCACAACACCTGCACCGGGAAACAGCCCCGCAAACAACAGCTTACAGATATAGCAGATAAGGCCCTCGGCGCACACCGGCATGCAAGACTATGGAAAGCTGTAGGGCTACCCGCCCATTTATTCTAAACATCCCGGGAGTCATCACTCTCCCGGTTCACCACTGCCCTATTATAGGGCTAACATGCTTAATCATATGTACAAGATATCAAGACAGTAAGGAAAACTGTCATACAAAGCCCCGCGGGCAAAACCCACTTAAAACACCCTTCAGCCACTAAAGGATCGATCCTTCTCATCAAGAGGATCGATCCCTTCAGGACTTAGGGAAAACACGTCTCTGTGAACCAAAGAGATCGATCCTTCTCATCGAGAGGATCGATCCTCTTGTAACCAGAGACCCGTCGTCCCCCAGCCACCAAAGGATCGATCTCTCCCTCCAGGAGGATCGATCCCGCACGGGCTGGGCATGACTCACCAAAGGGGATCGATCCTTCCTCAAAGAGGATCGATCCCGATGGGTTCTCCGGCGTACTTCCGACGAGGAATACCGCCGGAAAACTCATCCAAACTTCATGAAACTCTGGGATCTGATAGATCAGAACCCCACGAGTCTAAAACCGGCAAAAACACAGAAAACCAACCACTATATACGCAGATCTAAGCAATAAACCACAGATCAAACCGGAAAACTCAAAACCTCGAAGAGAGATGTCGGTAGGATCCCTACCGGAGCAAACGCAGCTTAGATCCAAGCAACTAGGCCTTGGATCGTCCTCAACGCCTTCGAAAATCCCAAGATCCGAGCTCAAATCGCCGGATTTTCGAAAGGATTTCAAGGAAGAAGGTTCGTCTGCTTTATAGGCAAACGAACCGACCTATGAAGGATCGATCCTTACCAAAGGAAGGATCGATCACCTCATGACGATCTCACTTGACTTTCCTGGCACGAGAGGATCGATCTCTTAGCTAGAGAGGATCGATCCTTTTTGTGCTGAAAGCTAAACTTAGGCGAGAATTCAAGCCTAAGTCCGGATCTTTCGATCCCGGGTTCCACTAACCATTCTAAGCAAACATTACCACAAACATGGTCAGTGTGTGTACAAGCGCGAGTGTGGAACTAGCCGACAAGGTGCAATTTACCAAATTGCCCTTGCGGTCCACAGCGAGCCACAGGAGGGGAGGGACGGGTCCTCACATCCTATTACCCTTAAAAGAAATCTCGTCCCGAGATTCGATAAAGGTAGGGCTCGGAACAAAGGAAAGCTACACTAGCAGACAGGACAAAAGGTACCTTGAGAAGAAAACATATGCGGATACTCTTGCCGCATGCGTGCCTCGCGCTCCCAAGTCATCTCCTCGACGCCTCTGTGCCTCCACAGTACCTTGACCAAGGGAATCGTCTTGCCCCGCAAGACCTGATCCCTCTGGTCAAGTACGCAAACTGGCTGCTCAACAAAAGTCGCGTCTGCCTCAAGCTCGATGTCATCCACTCTGACGACATGAGACGGGTCTGGGTGATACTTCCTCAGCATCGACACGTGGAAAGTCGGGTGCACAGCTGACATGTGCTGAGGAAGATCAAGGCGGTAATCTACCTCGCCGACCCTCTCTAGGATCTCGAACGGTCCGACGAACCTCGGAGCCAACTTGCCCCCGCTGCCAAACCTAACAGACCCTCTGTACGGTGCTGCCCTCAGGAACACACTGTCGCCAACTGCGAACTCAAGCGGTCGTCGCCTCCGATCTGCATAGCTCTTCTGCCGACTCTGAGCCGTCAGAAGCCTCTGCCTGATCTGTACTAACCTCTCTGACGACCTCCTGACGATGACTGGACCGGTGAGTGAAGCCTCTCCAACCTCTGTCCAGCAAACTGGGGAACGACACGACCTACCGTACAACGCCTCGAAAGGTGCTACTCCAAGACTGGACTGGTAGCTGTTGTTGTAGGCGAACTCCACCAAGGGAACGTGCTCCTCCCAGCTGCCTCCTGCGTCGAGGACACATGCTCGCAGCATGTCCTCCAAGATCTGGATCGTCCGCTCTGACTGCCCGTCGGTCTGCGGATAGAACCCTATACTGAACGTCAGGAGTGTGCCGACAGCCTCCTGAAAGCCTCGCCAGATCCTGCTAGTGAACCTGGGGTCTCGGTCTGACACGATAGATACTGGCACTCCGTGTAGTCTGACTACCTCTCTGACGTACAAACCGGCCAACCTGTCAGACGTGTCTGTCACCCGCATAGGCAGGAAGTGCGCTGATTTGGTCAATCGATCAACGATGACCCAAATCGCGTCATTCCCCCTAGGAGACCTCGGTAGTCCGGTCACGAAGTCCATCGTGATGTGCTTCCATTTCCACTCAGCTAGTGGAAGCGGCTGTAGTAACCCCGGAGTTCGCTGGTGCTCTTCCTTGACCTTCTGACAGGTAAGGCAGCGCAATACGAACTCCGTCACTGCCCTCTTCATCCCGCGCCACCAAAACTGTCGCCGAAGATCCTGGTACATCTTGGTGCCGCCGGGATGAACTGCAAAGCGAGAGTGATGGAACTCTCGCAGGACGTCGTCACGAAGAACTGGGTCTGCTGGAACCGCTACTCTGCCTCGGAACCGTAGCCCTCCGTCTGGAGATACTGCCCAGTCTCCGTCTGTGCCCTCTGTGCCCGCTGAGGTGCGTAACTCCTCGAGCTCTGCGTCAGTGCGCTGCGCCTCTACCACCCTGGTCAGTACCGCTGGCATGCTCTGCACTGCATAGAGGAAGCTGCTGGATCCCCGATCCTCGAACTCTAGCCCCAACTGGCCTGCTGTCTCGAGTGCCTGCCACTACCGCGCTGACAACCCTGCAACTGCTGCTCTGGTGTCTCTCACCTGCCTGCTCAGCGCGTCTGCGACAACGTTTGCCTTACCAGGATGGTAATGCAACTCGAAGTCGTAGTCCTCCAGTAGCTCCATCCAGCGTCGCTGCCTCAGGTTGAGGTCACGTTGGGTGAAAACGTGCCTCAAACTCTTATGGTCCGAGAAGACTGAGAACTTCTCGCCATAAAGGTAGTGCCGCCAGGTCTTCAGGGCGAAGACCACTGCTGCTAGCTCCAAGTCGTGGGTCGGGTAGTTCCTCTCATGGTTCTTCAGCTGGCGAGAACCATAGGAAACTACGTGCCCCTCCTGCATGAGGACACACCCCAAACCCTCACCACTGGCGTCGCAGTAGACACTGTAACCAACGCCTCGCTCGGGGACGATCAGCACCGGTGCACTGGTCAACCTGGTCCTCAGCTGCACGAAAGCCTGCTCACAAGCATCATCCCACACGAACGGGACGGCCTTCTGTGTCAGTCTGGTCAACGGTCCGGCGACTCTGGAGAAGTCCCGCACGAACCGCCTGTAGTAGCCCGCCAAGCCCAGGAAACTGCGGACCTCGAACACTGTTCTCGGTCTCTGCCACTGTACCACGGCCTCCACCTTGGCGGGGTCAACTGAGATCTGCTGCTGACACCACGTGTCCAAGGAATCCCACCTGTGCAAGCCAGAACTCGCACTTGGAGGCCTTGGCAAAGAGCCGATGCCTCCGAAGTAGCTGCAACACTGTCGCCAAGTGCCGCTCGTGCTCCGCCTCTGACCGGGAATAGATAAGGATGTCGTCGACGAAAACCACCACGAACTCGTCTAGGAAAGGCCGGAAGATCCTCTGCATGAGATCCATGAACGCTGCTGGTGCGTTCGTCAGCCCAAACGGCATCACCACGAACTCGTACAGGCCGTACCGAGTCCGGAATGCCGTCTTCGGGATGTCGCAATCCCGAACCCTCAACTAGTGGTAGCCAGTGCGGAGGTCGATCTTCGAGAACACTGAAGATCCTCGAAGCTGGTCAAACAAGTCGTCGATCCGCGGCATCGGATACCTGTTCTTCACCGTCACCCTGTTGAGCCGCCTGTAGTCTATGCAAAGTCGAAGGGTACCATCCTTCTTCTTTGCGAACAACACTGGCGCCCCCCAGGGAGACATGCTGGGACGGATGAAGCCTCTGCTGGTCAGCTCATCTAACTGGGTCCTCAGCTTGCTCTGCTCTGCTGGTGCCATCCTGAAAGCCGGAAGAGAGATCGGTGCGGTACCTGGTACTAGGTCGATCTCGAAGTCGACCTCTCTGGACGGTGGAAGCCCTGGCAACACCTCGGGGAACACGTCCGCAAAGTCGCACACGATCCTCGGAAAACTGCACTGCTGCTGCACTCCATCAGAACCGGACAAGGACAGGCTGGCCAACAAGGCTGAAAGCTCGCTGCCACGCCTTCCCACACCACAAGCAAAGGAATCGGTGGAGAACCGATCCCCCAACAGCACAAACCGTGTCCCGTCGGGTGTCCAAGCAACCACCCTCCGGCGACCACAGTCGATGACGGCCCGGTATACTGCCAACCAGTCCATACCGAGTATCACGTCAAAGCCGGTCATGTCTAGCACCCGCAGGTCTAGACAGACCCGGAGGTCTCCAACCTCCAAGGAACAAGATCGGCAGACCCGGTCCACCCTGACCGTCCCGCCGATCGGTGAGTCTACAGACTGTGCCACCTCTAGCCGACTCGTCTCTAATCCTAGCGATGCCACGCACATGCTAGCAATGTAGGAATGAGACGCCCCAGAGTCTATCAGCACATCTACCAAAGAACTAGAAAGCTGAAAGATACCTCTGAGGACGGACGGCTCTGCTGGTACTGCGGTGGCGGCTGGTACAACTGCACGGTGTCCCGCTGCTCACGCACTGGGAGGGCAAACACCTGCCCCCGTCGGCCGCCTCCGCCCCTGGGACGCCCCGGTCCCGCCCCTGATCCGCGCCCGCCACTGCTCCCCTGCCAAGCACCGGACCCTCCGCCTCTACTGCCCTGCGGCACTGCGCCTCGCGCTCCTCGCTGGGGACAGTCTCTACGGAAGTGCCCTAGCTGCCCGCAAAGAAAACACGGGCCTGACGCGCCATCAGGCGACTGACCCTGGCTCCCCCCTGACGAAGCCTGCCCAGATGGCCCGGCTGCCAGTAAGTACGGGGCTGGTGGACTCGGTAGTGCCTGCTGGTACTGCTGCACGCGCGGCGACTGCTGAAAGGGTCGCGGACGCCGCTGCTGTCCCCTACCGAACCCACCCCCTGCCCTGGGGTCGCTGCTGTGCGCTGGTGGGAGGTACCTGTGGAACTGCTCGGTACCTGTCATCCCGCAATTGCGCCTCCACTGACAAGGCGCAGTTCAGGATCGCCGGGTACGCCTGGAAGCAGTGTGAGCTGGTCTGCCGCCGGATCTCTGGCCTGAGTCCCCACTCGAACTGCCGCACCCTGGCTACGGGGTCTGCTGCAACTGCCCCCGCAAAACGGACAAGCTGGGTAAACCTGGAGGCGTACTGCTGAACTGTGCGAGTACCCTGCAGAAGGGACTGGTACTCGCGGGTCAGGGTGTCACGCGCACTAGCTGGAAAGTGCACGTCTAGGAACATCGCCCTGAACTCCTCCCACAACGGCAACTCTCCGCCACTGGTGTGCCGGACAGTGCGCCACCAGTCGCGTGCCTCGCCGTCAAGCTGGAACGCTGCGAGGGTGACCCGAACCCGGTCATCCTCGACGAAGAGAGCCTCTAGGACGCACGTGACTCCGTCAAGCCACTCGTCCGCTGCAGTCGGCTCTCCAGTCCTACCACTGAACCTAGGAGGGTTCAGCCGCTGGAAAGCCATTGAGATGGCCACCGAGGCCTGTCCGCCGACAAGAACGGGGGCCTCCTCTTCGGCGAGGAAGACCTCCGCCTGCGCGACCGAAACCGTCGCTGGTGATGGTACAGTGCGTCTAGCCCGGACCACCCTGACAGGAACCGTCCCGTCTGGTCGGGCGGGTCGACCAGGTCGTGCCCCACCTCGACCGGCAACCGGAGGTCGGACGCGAGCTCCCGACATCTGCACGATCACCAACAACAAACGAGTTGCCACTCGTCAGAACGACGAACAAACAGCATTTCAATAAAGCGGAAGACATTCACATCACAAAGAGAGCATGCAAGGATGTTCTAGACCTAGAACTATCCCAGTCCACGCTCAGCTCAACCGAAACCTGATCCTAAAACCCTGGGATCTACAGCCTATGCTCTGATACCAAGTTGTCGCGCCCCGACCCGCGTAGGCCCAACCGGGCCGGGCGACGCGAACCGGAACTTAACCTACTGCGGAAATTTGGCGAGGTTTCCCTCTAATCTTAGTGGTTACCCTAATAAGCATAATCATCCTGTGTTATACAACGATTATAAAGCTCAACACACAAAGCTGGAATAGTACAAATCCTCAAACAGGGAATGTTATACAAAATTTGCTCCCGTAGGAGACTATCTAACCAAGGTGCACACGGACAGATCACAGCTCCTCAAGCTCCGCCAGACGCCGCCACGTCACCGAACACCTGCCCGGTAGGGGCGACCGAAGAAGAGCTAGCGCCAGCACCTGCAAAACGCAGCCCGGGTAGGAGTGAGCACTAAGCTCAGCAGGGACACTACACTACGACACTCACAAAGGAAGGGAACACAACAGTGTCGTCCCCAAGCAAAGCCTAGGTGTATCACAGGGGTCCCATAACCCCACCGAATACCCCTGAGTGCCCCAGTCATGGTCTCCCAGCGAACTGGTCACATGCTGGGTCACACTCAGTAAGGCAGGAAACGGCACTGCCAACTCACGACAGGATCCTGGGCACTGTCGGCGGATAGCACCGCTGGGTAGTCACACCCAAGATCAAGAAGGATTGAGTACCGGCTACACTTGGACTTGGCTCAAGGCCGACACGACCTCTAAACATCAAGCACAACAGTATTCATGTCCAACTAACCATATCATCGAAGAGACTGAATACTACAAATCGAGTCCTGGACCAAGCTATCCGCAACGGTCCTAAGAGATAAATCCGAGCTACCCGAAAGCCCCGGATCGGCAACGCCCTAAACAGATGCAACTAGTGCACAACACAATGCATGCTATGAACATGCGCAGAATAAAACATGTAAGCATGCAACAGGATGTGATGATATATCAAAGAAGGTCTGGGCACGACACCCTGCCGGCCCGGGTAGTGAACAGGTAAAGTAAGGTCTAGGGAACTGCTGGCAGCTGGTGGTGGTACCACTGCAGCAGTTTCCCACAACATCTGCACCGGGAAACAGCCCCGCAAACAACAGCTTACAGATATAGCATGTCGCGCCCCGACCCGCGAAAGCCCAACCGGGGCGGGCGACGCGAACCGAAACCTAACCAACGCGGAAGAAAAGCTGGCGAGGGTTCCCTCTAACCTAATGGTCTCCCTATAGTTCTCCAAAGCACTCCCAATTAAAACAACAATATAATAAAGAAGCCTCGAACCACAGATTTAAGAACTCAAAAAGGTTTAATATACATATCCTCGGAGAGGGGGAGTTCAAATACAACATCACTCCCGTAGGAGACTATCTAGCATAAGGTATAAAAGCTGTAAAGGATCACCACCTCTCAAGGCCCGCCTGGCGCCGCTGCACCGCCAACCAACTGCCCGGTAGGGGCCACAGAAGAGGAACTGACGGCTGCACCTGCAAAACGCAGCCCGGGTAGGAGTGAGCACTAAGCTCAATAGGGATCTACACTACGACACACAGAAGGAAGAGGGAAACGCAAAAGTGTCACCCTCGAGTAGGATCTGGGTGTATACAGGGGCCCCATAACCCCACCGCGTGTCCCTGGTGCCCAGGAGCAGCACTCAGTAGCAGGAACAACACTGGCGACGGCGACTGCAGGAACTCGACACTGCAGGGTCAGCACAGTGGGACACCGGCTACACCTCAACATCCGACTCAAGGTCGACACGACCTCTACAATCATCAAGTAACCAGTGAACCAGTCATCTAAGCCTATCATTAAGTTTGACTAGACACTACAATTCAACCGGGTCCAAACTACCCAACCCCGGTCCTAGGGCTAAGTCCTAGCTTCCAGCCTCGGGACGGCGACCCAAAGATCACCCACGCCCTAACCAATGCAACTAATGCACAACAGAGGAATGCATGCTATGACATACACAGATAAGAAATAAAGCATGCAACAGTATGACAGGACATCATATAAGTCTACTGGATCGCTGCAGCGGTACAACTAACCGCTGCCAGCCGATCCGCAGCGGGTCCTGGCATTACGACGGTACCACGACCGTCAACCGCGAACCCCTGCAACGGGAAGCAACCCTGAAAACCGCTGAATGAACAGTAACAATATAATATTATATTCCGAAATATAATATTATATTCAAACACCCAAAACCTCTACTTAGGGGCTATTTGATCTTGTCGATCCGACGTCCAACCGACGTCGGATTCACGATCCAACTTAGTCACCAGTAGATGTATATATCAGGATCAACATATCCAAATTTCATAATGATCCAACGGTTGGATTAACGGGAAAATACAAATCAAAACCACTGATCAACCCAACTTACCCTTTAATTTCTGCACCGCAGCCCTCCATCAAACAAATCATAAGAAATCGTAGAAAACTCGGAAAAATACGAAACAAGATGGCATGGAAAGCTAACGAATAGATCTACAACTCTTATGTTTATAAAAAGCCATGATCATGTATTCACCGGCCGGAAAACTCGCCGCAAGCCGGCTGTTTCTCAAGAACAGCAGAAAACCAGAAATCCGAGACTAATCATGCATAAAACCTACTCAAATCTCAACTGATTAACATGAAACTTAAATCTGTTATTCTAACAGGTATAAGAAATCCAACAAAACAAGGATCAACAAGATCCTACGGCTAGATCTCAAGAAAACCCGAAATGAACACAGTAGGTATAACCCTACCTAGCTGCGCTTTCCTCGGCTGATTCCCTGCGATTTGATCACCAACAAACCTCCAAACCTCTTCAGGGATCTTCCTCTCGTTGTCACGAATCCAACGAGCCTTAGAACGCCGGAAAAGATGGCCGGAGGAGGGAGAATGGAGGTGATGAAGGTGGCTGCTGGAAACAGGGGAAAAACAGGGCTTCGGGAGAGAGAAGGAAGGAAGAAGAAAGGGGAAGAAGGAGGAAGGGAAGGGGAAGAAATAGGAGGAAAAGGGGAAGGGGAAAGCCGGGGGAAGGGGGGAAAAGTGAGGGAAGGGGAGGGGAAGTCTCCCCTCCTCTGACAGGGGAGAGCGACGGCCAGCGGTGGCCGTCCTCGAGAAGCAGAAAAGCCACCGACGCGAGTCCGATCGGTCGCTCCAAGGAGCGATCGATCGTTCTCGCCCCGGATCAAAACCCACCGACTCGCTCACGAGTCCGACCGATCGCCCCAAGGAGCGATCGATCGCTCAAGGGCCGTCAGCTGCCCAAAGGCAAGCTTCCGCACGCCCGAGCTGGGATCTTCCGATCCCGGGTCCACCTAGCCGTTCTAAACAAACATTTAACACAATCAAGGCCAGTGTGTGCACACGCGGGTGTGAAACAAACCAACAAGGCGCAATTTACCAAATTGCCCTTGCGGTCTACAACGGGCCACAGGGGTAGAGGGGCAGGTCCTCACATAGCAGATAAGGCCCTCGGCGCACGCCGGCATGCAAGGCTATGGAAAGCTGTAGGGCTACCCGCCCGTTTATTCTAAACGTCCCGGGAGTCATCACTCTCCCGGTTCACCACTGCCCTATTATAGGGCTAACATGCTTAATCATATGTACAAGATATCAAGACAGTAAGGAAAACTGTCATACAAAGCCCCGCGGGCAAAACCCACTTAAAACACCCTTCAGCCACTAAAGGATCGATCCTTCTCATCAAGAGGATCGATCCCTTCAGGACTTAGGGAAAACACGTCTCTGTGAACCAAAGAGATCGATCCTTCTCATCGAGAGGATCGATCCTCTTGTAACCAGAGACCCGTCGTCCCCCTGCCACCAAAGGATCGATCTCTCCCTCCAGGAGGATCGATCCCACACGGGCTGGGCATGACTCACCAAAGGGGATCGATCCTTCCTCAAAGAGGATCGATCCCGATGGGTTCTCCGGCGTACTTCCGACGAGGAATACCGCCGGAAAACTCATCCAAACTTCATGAAACTCTGGGATCTGATAGATCAGAACCCCACGAGTCTAAAACCGGCAAAAACACAGAAAACCAACGACTATATACGCAGATCTAAGCAACAAACCACAGATCAAACCGGAAAACTCAAAACCCCGAAGAGAGATGTCGGTAGGATCCCTACCGGAGCAAACGCAGCTTAGATCCAAGCAGCTAGGCCTTGGATCGTCCTCAACGCCTTCGAAAATCCCAAGATCCGAGCTCAAATCGCCGGATTTTCGAAAGGATTTCAAGGAAGAAGGTTCATCTGCTTTATAGGCAAACGAACCGATCTATGAAGGATCGATCCTTACCAAAGGAAGGATCGATCACCTCATGACGATCTCACTTGACTTTCTGACACGAGAGGATCGATCTCTTAGCTAGAGAGGATCGATCCTTTTTGTGCTGAAAGCTAAACTTAGGCGAGAATTCAAACCTAAGTCCGGATCTTTCGATCCCGGGTTCCACTAACCATTCTAAGCAAACATTACCACAAACATGGTCAGTGTGTGTACAAGCGCGAGTGTGGAACTAGCCGACAAGGTGTAATTTATCAAATTGCCCTTGCGGTCCACAGCGAGCCACAGGAGGGGAGGGACGGGTCCTCACACTTTAGCTCCCCCAAACCCCCCCAACCCCCCAACCCCCTTCCTCCCAAGAAGCAGTCGGCGTCTATGTCGAACACCGGCAACCGGCAGCACTCCGTCCCCACATCGCCGACACACCATAGAGTACACCAAACCCGAGCTCGAAAACGGCAATATTTCTCCTGGCTAACAAAAAATGCAAATAGAGGAAAGGGACTCACATTGGAAAGGAGAAACCACCAAGACAACAACATGAAGAAGGGAGGATATGAGTGGCTTCACATTGTACTAATATAAGAAGAACATCACCTCCAGCCCTCTGAAAAAACCGGCGAAAATAGGTTTTTGCGAGATAGTTACCTTACAAGCCATGTGACTTCTGACATCCATGCATGTGATGTGGGTCTGTGTTGCCGCAGCTATTTCAGATGCAACAGTTAGTGGAGAACCGGACAGCTATTGTGTATACATGTGATTTCTGAGATCCGTGCATGTGAGTGGTCACAACAGATTTCTGACATCCGTGCCTGTGATGCGATTTAAAGCTGCTGCAACTATTGTGGATGCAATGGTTAGTGGAGAACCGATCAGCTACTGTGTATATATGTGATTTATGAGATCTGTGCATGTGAGTGGTCACAACAGATTTCTGACATCCGTGCCTGTGATGCTATTTAAAGCTGCTGCAACTATTTGAGATGCAACGGTTAGTGGAGAGCTGATCAGCTACCGTGTATACATGTGATTTCTGAGATCCGTGCATGTGAGTTGTTATACACCTACACCTGACATCCGTGCCTGTGATGCGATTTAAAGCTGCTGCAACTATTTCAGATGCAACAGTTAGTGGAGAATAATGTGTCGTGGCTGAATAATGTCAATGTGGTCTTAATTTTTTATTGGTAATTTAATTTTTGAGTTATTCAATTCTCTCATATAGTAGTTTTAGCACAACATTCTCCGATTCAATTTACTTGTCTAGGGTGAAGCATGCATACATGCATGCCATTAATTCATTCTTTGTGATCACAACTGCCCCATCCACTCCCATCATTGCCTCCCTCACTCGACAGACGTAACACTTGGTTGTTCTCCTTTTGATTGTTTTCAAAAATCCCATCCCGTGACTTCACTTTACTGGTGATGAAAAAAATTGACAGAGTGGCACTCCGCTTTACTGGTTAAAATCCCATCCCGTGACTTCACTGGTGATTAAAAAATGACGAGTGGCACGCGGCTTGATTGGTCACACATGATACAAGAGGCTAGATCCATCCGATGCTTATATAAAGAGTTGTAACACATTAAATTCCTTGTCTCAGTTGAGCTACAAGCTATGTTTTTCAGAGGCTGTTTTCAAATGTGCCTATGTATCACTAGTCGTCTCATTCATTAGGTCCCTCATATGCCGGGCATAATGTTAAGGAAATTGTGAAGGAGCTAAGAATGAGACGACTAGTGACATGGTACAAAACAAGCAAAGAAGGAGCTGCTGTCAAAGAGACAAAGTTAATGAGGTATAATATGGACATCGATGCACCTTCATCCCAACCTTATATTAAGATTCTAGCTGTCAATTACTTGTTTGGCTTTATGGGTTCATGATACTGAATATTGCTATTGATTCCTTTTATAATATGGACATCAATTGTTTAGTAAGCAAATTAGTTGTGAAAACCCCTTTTTATTATCAATTCATTGACAACATATGGAGCACGTATCTCGTAGCTTTATTATCACTGAAGTCATTTGAACCACTGACGGATCCATCCTTCATTGCGATGAAATTTAACATCAGAGCGCCAATTTAATGGCAATGTCCAAACGAGCTTCTGCATCAGCAACCATAATGTGTCGTGGCTTCTGTACTGCAAGACATGGATATGTGTGAGAATATATGGTATGCTCATGTCAAAGAATAAATTATTTATGGTATTTTATTTTAGCAACGCTATTTATAAAGACTGGTAGGCAATTTAATAATCAAAGGCTGTTTTTCGACTCACCGTGCTGAAGAAGACTGTTAAGTTGCATGACGACCGATCTGAGCCGAGCTTCTACCGGCCGGCCTATATCACTCATCTCTGTTACAAAACCCATCCGAACGCTACAAGAACATACCACGGATGTTGAGAGTGGTTGACGCCGAGTAGCTAGATCAGAAAATTCGCCAACCCATCAATTCAAGCCGGCCCGTCTCACTCATTACCTCCCTCATCATCGCCTCCATTGGTTTTATTTTCATCATAGACAACCCTAGCCTCCGTGGGAGCATCTTCATGTCCAACAAAACGAGCGGCGCGTTTCGTCCTCAAGCAAGTCGCTTCTTCTACGTCCCTGGAAAACGGCCACCTTCTTGATGCAGGATCGGCGACATCCTTACCCCCAGGGCCTCCTCTCTCTCCCACCTCCACTTCCTCCACCGCCACCTCTGAAATAATGCCCGATCAACTGGAAAAAGGTACTTTCGCCCAGCTCGAGGCGTCGATGGATCTTCTCTGTCGCTGGAAAACGGCACCTTCTTGGTGCAGGATCGGCGAGGTCCTCACCCCCAAGGCCTCCTCTCTCCCCACCTCCACTTACTCCAACTTAAACCTCTGACCGGTAGAAGGCCGTTCGAGTGGATCTATCCTAATGGCAGTTCGGGACGGTGGATTCTCCCAACATCTCTGCTGGTTTTGAGAGAGGTGAGATAGCTATGGGCGCAAGACTATGAAGCAGAACTGAGATAGCTGTGGGCGCAAAACTATGAAGCACACTTATATTGTGAAATTTTTTTTCCCAAAATGGACCCATGACATGATCTTAACTCTATACAAAGCCTTATATAGAGTTCGGGACGGTGGACTCTGCTAACATTTTTTTTTGCCAACGGGTTTTACTAACGTGGCATACTAACATGACATACTAACATACCCCATCTCAGCTTCATCGGCATGGTTGGATTATAATGAAGGGTGAGAGATTGGGTATTGCAGTGGGAATTCCAAGGAAATAATTGTACAGGGATTTCTGAACCCCACTTTAAGAACACAGGTTTTCTTAATCCACATAAAATACATTACCACCTCATGGCTTTTTTTAATAAGATTCCATATCGAAATTAAAAAATGCTTTCCTTTAATCTTGTATGCAGTCAAAACCTTTTTAATAACATAGCAATTTATATTTTTGATGTGGATTAACAAAAGACTTATATGTCGTTTAATAAGCGAAGTTTGACATCATTGCCTCAACGCGTGCCAGCCTCTGGTTGCACATTTTATCTGGCCAGTACCTTCTTCTATAAACAAATGGGTTGCCATATACAAACAAATGGGTTGTTGTATACATGAGATTCACTTGTCACCATGAACTTTTCCGTCCAAAATAACACCCAACAAAAAGAGAACTCTCAGTGTTGTTCTTAACCCATACTGAATATTCGCAACATCCATTCATTCTGTCAAGGAAGCCAAACAAAAGACAGGGTATTCAAAGCCGCAGCTATAGCTTTCATGAAAAAGTTGGTGGTCCCACACCTGCACCATCTCCACAATGCACACTATACGGACAATAATATAGCACTCATTTTATTTCATTTGAGCTACAAGCTGGTGGGAATAGTCATGATTCCCTTAAGAAAAGAACAACATCCTAGAGAGCAGCAAACAAACTTTTATGGAGGAAAATGACTTATTCCAAAACATTAATTTTGAATGATGTATCTTTCATCCTATGTTTTCATGATTTTCTCTTTTGTTCAGTGACACACTAGAAAGAAGAAAAAATTAACTAGTACACGCTTTACTGGTTACATGACGCTAACAGTGCCACTGACTGGGCCCGAACGAGATGATTTCCTTAGATTATGTGGCTGAGGAGAGGCGTCTATAACCGAGATCTAAATCAGAACTGGATTGCAACATCAAAGCCATCTGGTCTGCAACATCAAAGTTTTACAGCAAGAGGTCTAATCAAGAGTATGACTGGCCTACCATGCGATTAATGTTAGTTGTTGGAGATTGGCATCCCAACCTGTATGAACAGTCGGGAAAAGAGGATTAATCTATAAGGAACTGGTCTGTCACGCCCCACCGTTTATTTAAATCAAAATTATCCCAAAAATCACTCAAAATTTCAGCATGACCCTTGGGCATGAGCACGTGATTTCACATTTACAACCTACCAATCACTAATAATACATAATTTACAACATTTATAAATATATGGGGGACACTTTTGCCCACATCATTCATTCATTCATATGTTCATTCATTTCATTCGCATGTTTCATGTACATAGGATTGTAGACATCAAAATACATAATTTGGTAACGAGACCGCAATATACAAAATTTTCCCATTTCAAACATATACATACTATATCATACATAAGAAAAGAGGCAAAGTACAATATGACTCATCGACCTTGTACATGATGTCCATGGGGTGCACTGGCCTCGGGCCTACCCGTAGGTCCTCCTACACAAAAACCTCGAGAAAAATGAGCTCGAAAGCCCAATAGAAGTCACCTGTAAACACTCTATGGTACGAAGAAATATTATTTATATCTTAACTACTTGGCAAAAATATGACTACAGCTTACCACGATACATACGTTAAAAAGCCACTTGACACAACATACCATGGTTTCGGTCCATACCAATGAACCCACAGCTGTAGCTTCCAGTCAACGGCTGCTTGAAGAAAGCTTGCCTAAATAATCAAAACGTAGCATATGCATGATGAAAAGTCAAAAGAAATAAGGTGAGAGAAAGACATCATACCAATTGATCAAGTTCCCTTTGCATATCTGTGTTCAAAAGAGTCTGGTATCCCACTCGGCCACCCCAAAATACAAAATTTTCTCCTCCCAAGTATCTTGTAGCATGCAGAAGTGTTTCCACTATTTTGAAAATGAAACTCATGTTTACTTAAGTAGGAAAACATCCTATGGTATCATGTAGAGCAATAAAGCACCAAAAGTACCTACCTCCACGGCTTTCTTGACTTGCGCTACAGCGTATGCATACACAGCTAACACAGCTAACTATGGCATGAACAAAATTCACAAAATAGAATTTATGTTCCTCCATACAGCCAAAATCTTGATGCTTGGGCCTAGGGTCACTACTATGCGCCCAACTTATATCTTATGACTATGCAACATGTACGAAGTACCTATACTAGCCAAATGGGAATTTCTCACCAATATTGAAAAAAATTGGGAGAAGTTGCTTAAATTGATAGTAGTAGACATCGAAAAACAATACTTAATAAATGCTCCACATAAGGGAAGAAGAGATGGGAAATAATATTGCAATACTCACGTCTTCAAAAGATGTTCTAAATCACCAATCGAATAAGAAATTAAGCCACTGATTTTTGTTTTGACAGATATTTTTGTTCCATATGGAATAACAACCAAAAGCAAGTAAGGAAATCTTCACCAATGCATAGCAACAAAGGCAGACACAACATCTCTGTTCATTGGAGCATACAGTGTATCAAAATTAGTATTTTTGGCTAATACACACCTTCATTGCATGATTTTCGCAATCGACTTCATCTTCTCCGCCTCTCCTCTTCGTTGTCGGTTCTAACCGTCAACTATTACTTCGAGAGCCAGTTTTGCCCTCAAATATCGCATATCTCCACTTTTGAAATTCAATGGATCATTTCTTTGCAGTCGGCCCATGAACTCCATGATAAACATACCGCAATCTAAATTGCAAGTCCAAATGACCACATAGTACCAAAGAGCTTGAAACAAATCATTAAATTGCACGGGTTTTAGTAATTGTCTTACGATCTACTTTGTTGGGGACCATCGACTTTGGATAACGGCCACTTGCTCCTACCATACAATACCTCATGACAGTCACGGATGTAGTCATGCACCCAAGATGCCTGCATCATCATTCATCACAGACCTCTGCAAGACTCGTACGTAGTGCCATCTCTATCATTTAATTTACTGTATGTGTAATCAAGATCAAATTCATAGTTTCTAAACTTAACTCACATGGAGATAGGTCGATGAGAAAGAAGCGGAAACATAGTCCTGTGGCGCAGCGAGCTGACGCTCTGCATACATCTTCATCCGCACGTCAACCACATCATCTACGATCTCCCCCATTCCCAGGAGTTCAAGGATGTGTTGAGCATGCACATGTATGCTTGGGCCTTCCCACACTACATCGGTGCGGCTGAAATTGAAATCATAAAAACTCATCAATCACATCATAATGTGGATGGGCAATTTGAATATTAACCACGTCTAAAATACCTTCTTATAGCCTCTAGGAAGGTGACAATGATCTCCCTATCGTCAGCGTCAAGGTTCCTCACGTCCTTGATCGAAGGTTTGCACTTAGCCACCTATCAATCGGGACACTGGTTAAATACATTGACCCATGTAACGATTACATGAATAATACTTTATAGGTACCGTATACCTGCCGAGCAGACACGGATGTGTCGATGTGTCTTCCATGCGGGCGAGGCCATGATCATCTGAATCCATATCGTAAATTGCATCGTCTACCTCCTGGACGACTACCTTTCCATCTCTCCGACGCCTACCATACACCAAACTCTTTCCGCTACCTCGACCTCCCTCCTTCAGGTTCTGCAGTTCTAAACCCTTTTCGCTACCACGGCCTCTATCCTTCAGGTTCGACACTGCTAGCGACAATCTTTCATTCTCATCCCTTAGTGATCTCAACTCAGCTTCATGGCTTGCTTGGATTTTCACAGTCACTTCTTCAAGCCTCTCCAACGCCCTATGATGCTCCTCGGAAATGCTCCTTAGCCTGGCGATCTCCGAGGCCTAATTGATCCATGAATAATGAATGAGAACCTCATATAATTCATCTAGATCACAAAGTACGATTCAGTTTGATGTAAAATATATGGATTTGTGTACCTAGGGCCCGTTAAGCATGCTCTGCGAAGTAGAAGGCCCAGCACCGTACATGTCCCCGGCTACGGGAATACGACCTTGGCAGGTGGCTACTTGCTGTAGCCATGACTTCTCTTCAGCGGTCGGATTTAGTGAGCTTGCCACCTACGTAGAAAGGGCCGTTAGACGCATATTAAACTTATGAACAAGCATATGCATAAGAAAGAGTTTTGGATTATGCATTATACATTCTCTATCGACATCATCGCCTTTGCTTTCCCCAAAGTCTTCTCTCTATTCCTTTTCGTACCAACCTATTTCAACATTCTGGGGAATGCGGCTGCCACGGGATTTCTCCTAGAACCGGAGGTGTGCTCATAATACCATAACTGCATTGTCAACGAATAAGAATTCACTTTCGTATTTTGTCAACTAGGCGGGCTTATTAATTTCAAAATGAGTGGATTGCATACCAGAAGTACGATGGTGCATCCGTTTAGGAGTATATCTCTTGGCCTCCCTGAGACGCGAGCACCCTCAAGAGCTCTCTTACGCTTTCTCATCTCAAGCACCCTCAGGGACAGGCAGAAGATCAACATCCGATGTACGGCGCCACCCCAATCGTCGAGCCATGTACCGTCAAGGTCATTTAAGTATAAAGCCGGCTCAGGCGGGCATGTGTAGTTTCTTCTAGGAAATAGTACGGTCGACAGTATGAACAAAATGAAGAAGCGTACTGTATCCTCCACGTATGTAGGTCTCTCATCCCTTGCAAGCCTTTCAATCAACTGGCCCAATTCTTATCTTGTTAATATTTTCTCTTGGGCTACTGCCGCCTAACCCATCGTGGGTACACCACCTTCTCTTTGTCCTGTCTATGTCCTGTGTCCTGGCTCCGTACTCGGATCAAAAATAATCGGCTGCCCAGATGACGGAAGACTGAGGATAAGCCCACATTCATAGGGCGTAAGCTCCACTAGTCTTGGACCCAGCTGAAAGAAGGAATCATGCTACCATCCTTGTAGGATATCCTCGAGCAGCACTCTATCCCCCGTGTCACCGGGAAAATAAGGGAACAAAATTTTCTCGCTTACTTGTCCGATGATGGCGTCAAGACTCCTCTTGACCAGCCCTCCCTCGTCTTCTTCACACGCCAATCACACAAGAAGACACGATCTAGGCCAAGGATTCGCCCGCTCTCTTTATTGATACAATTGTTACAACGAAGTTCTCAACTCCCTTTTCCAAACCCTTGGTTACAATCACTCAATTATAAAGAGAACCCAATCCAAAGCCAAAGCCTAGATGCCCAACACTTTGGCCGGCCTACTCCTTATATAGAGGAATAGTCCTTGACTTGCTCCAACAAGTCACTCATACAAGTCCAACTCAAAGTCCTGGCTTACATCATACTAATAATTGCTTGGTTTTTCGTAACGTTTTGCAGGACGCTATTGACTCAGGCAGAATCAGTTTTCCTGCCAGAGACATGGGTGTTGACAAGAATCCATTCCCCAAGAATGTGCAAGTTTCAATGGTGTTGACCGATGTGGCAAATCTTAAATTGCCAAAGTTGAAGATTGTGATTTATGAAAACCATGACGATAATCGTCCAGATGTGTTTACTAGGCTCGGCCAGAACAAAGGCAAGGAGCCTGCTGAAATGGGACATTTATGTCCAAGGTGTTATTGGGACGTTAATCGTCCAATAACTCCTAAGGTTAGACCTCAGTTTCATCGGCCACAACAGTGGCAGTAGAACAAAGCACAGACACCTAAGAGTTTTTTACCTCAACCATATCGACCAGATAGGTGGTATAACTACAATTATTACACTCGCCGATCGATTCCTATGGAGGAAATGATCAGGACCCAATATCAGCGATATCAAAAGCAGTATGGCCAATTGATGAGGGCCAAGTAAGCTCAAGAGAGCAGCCACGAGTAGACTGAGGACACTACGGACCTAGAAGAAAACACTACTGGCTCTAAGGCATGAGAGAAGAAAAACAGTAAGTTCTATCGTCCAAAAAAGGACGATGATGACGACGAGGATAAGCACATGATCCAGTTTGGAACTTTACCCCCAGTCATCACCAATCACTATATTCTTCCCAGTGGACTTGGACAACAATGTCCAGTAGAAAGCGATTCCGAAGTCTCAGATATGGTCGACGACACTGAAGCTTCAGCCTCATTGGTCGAAGAAAACATCGGCGAATCGTTAGTCGTCTTAATGGCTGATGAGGAAGAAGAATTAGAAGAAATTGAAGAGATTATCGACATCGGAAATGAAGCTAGACGAAGAGGTATTTCCACTGGCCGATTACTTCAGCAGCTTCATGAAGAAGGTAATCCAGCGATTGGACCAGTCCGCTACCCAAGTGGCCGATTTGATTACCTAACAGCCTTAGGGGATGTTAAAGTCAAGCACCTAGTGAAGAAGACGCAATCCGTCGCTCAGATAGTACCTGTATCTGTGGCAGAACCGATTATCCCAACTGGTTTGGGCGATGAAGAAGAAGAATGGATCGAGATAGAGGTCCCGATCAATGTGAAGGAAGAAGCAGCGAAAAGAAAAATATCACAAAAACAGCTTCTGATGAAGTTATACAACGCAGGTAATCCAGCTGTAACAGGTTTTGGTGAACCTAGTGGCAAATATGATTATTTAGTTTGCTATGGAGATCCATTGGTCAAGATGTGGGTTCCCAAGGGCGATGCGGATAAATACATTCATCGACCAAAGAACCAACCAATTATTCCAACTGGTTGGGGTGAAGCAGAGGATGACCAGCAGGCACAACAGGAGACCGATGGATGGACTTTCCCTGAGTTGTAAGGGGAAAGCCGATATGAAGTCAGCAAGATTGAAGCAAAGGAAAAAGGGAAGATGATCCAAGGGGAATCATCTGTCAAACAACAGAAGAAAATAATAGAACTAGCTAATAAGGTGATGCTCGGCAAACCACCAGAAGCAATGACACGCCATCTTCGTCCTCTCTACATAAAGGCCGAGATCAATGGGATACCAATGTGAGGACCTGTCCCTCTATCCCCGTGGCTCGCTGTGGACCGCAAGGGCAATTTGGTAAATTGTGTATTGTCGGTTTGTTTCACACCCGCGTGTGCACACACTGACCATGTTTGTGTTAGTGTTTGATTAGAACGGTTAGGTGGACCCGGGATCGAAAGATCCGGGCTTGGGCTTGAGTTTTAGTCCAAGTCTAGCTTTCTGCACCTAAACGATCGATCTTCCTTTACTAGAAGATCGATCTTTCTTTACTAGAAGATCGATCTTTTAGGGCCAGAAAGTCAGGGTGCGATCGTCATGAAGGATCGATCATTCATAGGTCGGTTCGTTTGTCTATAAAACAGACGTAACCTTCTTCCTTGAATCCTTTTGAAATCCACCGTTCTTGAGCTCAGATCCTGCTGGATTTTGAATCGATTGTGGATGATCCAAGGCTTAGCAGCTGGGATTGAAGCAGCTCTTGCCTAGGTAGGGATTCCTACCTACTTTGTTTTCCAGTTTTGTGAGATTTGAGTTGATTGTGATTTGTTTTGCTTAGATCTCGCTATATAGTTGATGGTTTTTAGTATTCTTATCGGTTTTGAACTCATGGTCCTTCGTACAACCAGATCCCAAGGTTTTGTGGGATTTGGTGGAGTTTTTCGACGGTATTTCTCACCGGAGGTTCGCCGGAGAACCTAACAAGATCGATCTTTCTTGGAGAAGGATCGATCCTTCATTGTTGGTCATGCTGAGCCCGAGCATGATCGATCATCTGGTGGAGATGATCGATCTTTATTCTAGGGTAGCAGGAAAGTCCTCTGTCGCGAGGGTGATTGATCTTCCTGGGAGGAAGGATCGATCTCCCTTGGCGTGACAAGGAAGATGCCCTCTGTTGCGAGGATAATCGATCTTCATGGGAGGAAAGATCGATCTTCTTTGGGTCGACAGGAAAGGGGCTCTCTGTTACTTGGAAGATCGATCTTTTCTTAGGAAAAGATCGATCCTTTGGTGGCAGAGGGGAGTTTTTCATTGGCTTTGCCTGCGGGGCTTTGTATGTACGGTTTTCTTATAGCTTTATATATTGTACATATCATTAAGCATGTTAACCCCATATTAGGGGTAGTGGTGAACCAGGAGAGTGATGACTCCTGGGATGTTTAGAATAAGTGGGCAAGTGGCCCTACTGCTTTCCATAGCCTTGCATGCCGGCGTGCGCCGAGGGCCTTTATCTGTGTGGTTTGCCTTCTATTGTTTGCGGGGCTGCTTCCCGGTGCAGGTTGCTGGTGGACTGGCTGGCAGTTGGTGTTGTACCACTGCAGCAGTTCCAGGCCTTAATTATATGTTCACCACCCCGGGCCGGCAGTGTGTCGAGCCCAGACCTTGTTCGTGTTGTCATCACATATTGCTGCATGCTATATCTATTTTTCTGCGCATGTTCATAGCATGCATCTTGTTGCGCATTAGTTGCATCAGGTTTGGGCGTGGGCGATCTGTGGGTCGCTGTCCCGAGGCTTGGAAGCTCGGACTTAGCCCTAAGACCGGGGTTGGGTAGTTTGGACCGGATTTGAATTGTGGTGTACAGTCGAATTCGATGATAGGCCTAGATGACTCGTACACCTGTTGTTTGATGATTGTAGAGGTTGTGTCGATCTCTAGTCAAGTTCTGAGGTGTAGCCGGTGTCCAGCTATGACGACTCTTGAGTAGAGGGTGTGCCTACTCAGTGGTGCCATTTCCCGCCAGCAGTGTCGGTTTCCTGCTTGTGAGTCAGAAGTGTTGGTTCCTGCTTACTGAGCGTGACCCATCATTTGACAAGTTCTTCTGGAAGATCATGATCGTGGACCGCAGGGACATGCGGTGGGGTTATGGAGCACCCTTGTACACCTAGGCTTTACTAGAGGGCGACACTGTTGCGTTTTCCTCTTCCTTCTGTGTGTCGTAGTGTAGTTTCCCTGCTGAGCTTAGTTGCTCACTCCTATCCGGGCTGCGTTTTGCAGGTGTAGGCGTTAGCTCCTCTTCGGTGGCCCCTACCGGGCAGTTGTTCGACGGTGCGGCGGCGCCAGGCAGAGTCTGAGAGGTGGTGATCCTTTACTGCTTTTGAACCCTTAGTTAGTTAGACTCCTAGGGGAGTATAAATGTTGTATTTGAATCTTCCCCTCTTCGAGGATATGTATATTAAACTTTTGGGATTATAATCTTTGTTTTGAGGTTCTGTTAATTATAGTCTTTTAATTGAGGGTGTTTTGATGAATTGCTAGGGAGACCAATAGGTTAGAGGGAACCCTCGCTATTTGTTTCTGCGTTTCGTTAGGTTTCGGTTCACGTCGCCTGGCCCGGTTGGGCTTTCGTGGGTCGGAGCGCGACACCAATCAACAAAATATTGACCGATACAGGAGCAACAGTTAATGTTATTCCGAAAAAGATGATGAAGCGGCTTGGCAAAACAAAAGTCGATTTAATTGCCAAAGACATTACTTTAACATGGTTCAGTGGTGTACCGGCACCTTCAAGAGGTATACTTCCTTTAGACATCAAGGTTGGTAGTGTCACTAGAACGACAACATTTTTTGTCATGGAATCACCGATAAGTTACAATGTGTTGTTTGGCCGAGATTGAATCCACGATAGCAAGTGTGTTCTATCGTCTTTGCATAAATGTCTGTTTCAATGGAATGAAGAAGGGAAGGTAGAACATGTAATGGCTGATAAGAAGCCATACAGTGCTGAGATGAATGCAATGGAAGCATCGTTCTACGACTGCAATTATGGACCCTTACAGTTCATGGAAATGAACGATTTTGTGAAGATAGTCTCAGAGAATTGTGAGGTGATTAAAAATTGTGTAGCAGAAATTCTTGACCCTACAAGACCAACTTCCGTGGTCTATACTAAAGATCCAAAGGGGGGGTTCTATTGGACCTTTAAATAATGATCGATAAAGAAAAACCTAGGTAGGAGGAGTCTAATAAACTTGTATGCTTGTAAATGATATTAATAGGTAATTAAGCAATTAAATAGAAGGATAGAGGAGAGTTAGAGAGATTGCACCAGAATTTTTATAGTGGTTCAGCCAACCATGCCTACGTCCACTTCTCCCAAGGGCCTCCTTGGGGTTCCACTACTTGCAAGACCTCTTACAAGCTTTCCACCAAGCTTGCGGGTGCTTGGCAACCTATCCACCAAGCTTACGGGTGCTTGGTAACCTTACAATCTCTCAAATCTCACTATTGGATCTCTCTCTCAAAGTCTACTTCACACTTGAAGTAGTTTTACAAAGGTTTAGCTCACAAACAAAGAGAATAAAACTTGTTAGAATATTATTACAATAATCCCTTAGCTCCCCCTAAGTCCTTGGCAAGTTTGCTGGACTTTCTCTTTTATAGCTGAGCTTCCAACCCTTCCAAATAGCCTCCCAACGGTTATTTCTTTCTCCTGCAACGGCTCTTTAACGGCTCTTTTCTGGGCTCACGGTCGACCGTCGCATCTTCCGTGACATCGTCCGCCAGGCTTTCCTTGAGCCACGGTCGATCCACCTATCGACCGTCACGCCTCACGGTCGATCTACCTATCGACCGTCACGCCTCACGGTCAACCGTCCCATCGACCGTGACATCGTCCGTCAGGCTCTATCTAGAAAACCGCTTCCCACGGTCGATACACCGATCGACCGTCGCTCCCTTTGAGCCAAGTCACATAGGCCACGGTCGATCGGTCCATCGACCGTCACATCGACCGTCGCCTATTTTCCTATGTTTAGCTTCCGCGGTCGATCCTTCCATCAACCGCCATATCCCACGGTCGATCTATGCATCGTCCGTCGCATCGACCGTCAGTACAAAAACTCATTAAATATGATTTTAATGCTTCCCAAATTAAGGGATAATAATATTAAATCTATGTTTTATCATCAATTATATATTGACATCATCAAAACAATATTTGGGCTAACATATACTTTCGAGATTGGCCGATCAACGGCCAAAAGGCTTCAAAAATGAATACTAAAAAAGAAACATATCATGCCGCTCTAACGGCCTTAAAAGCCAAGTTAATGGCTTATCATTTGAAAATGTTCATAAAACAAGATATGAATGAGATCGATTGTGAAGGTACCAAAACCTCGCCAACTAGAGAAAAAACAATATTAGAAGAGACGAACTCGACACGGAAAGAATTAAACTCTAGGAAACGGAAATAGGACTCAAAATAGGTTGGGAAAAAAAATCAAGCAAAAAATCTTGATCAGAACAAGAGCAATAAAGAAACAGTTCAAATCAAGTTCCCATTAAGGGAAGAGTCAAACAAAATTTGCTAATATAGGAGAAGCTGCCAAATTACCAGATAGACTACCAAAAGTTCCTTGACACAACTTTCCGGAAACTAAAAAAAAACTTGCTTGAATAAGTCCTTAGAAGGTCAACAAACACAATATCAACTCACTTTGAGCTACTTGCACTAGCTACTGAAATAGCATGGAATAGGTTGACATGAACTATGAAAATAGATTTCAGCAAGCCAACAAAAGACCAAGGCAAAGAAACAATATTCGCAATGTTAAAGAGGTGAATATGTTGTTCAGATTTTGAGTTCAGCTTGTCTTTATCTAAGGATCTAGATAGGACATGCACATAACATCACCATTTATCATAACTGCATGCTCTGCGATGAATATTCCAGCACTTCAAACAAAGCTGAGGACGCTTGAGAAAACTTTCAGATTTAACAAGTAATGGACGGGGCAAAGCGGCAAATTTAAGAACTAATGCAATATCTAAAAGATCAATGCAAGCAATAACGAGACACCGATATTTAACGTGGAAAAAACTTCTCGAATGAGAAGAAAAAAACCACGAGTCCAACAAGACCATTAATCCATCCACTAATAGAAGAAGTTTACAGACTTACACGATTAGGACCGACGTCGACACATTCGACTCCCCTATCGACGTTGGACACGAACCGACCGGTTCTTCAACACCTTCTTCTCTCACGAGATGTACCTTGGACACATTCCAAAAATTTTCAAACTGGGCACGCCGGAATGCCGGTCTTCACACGCCGGCAACACAGATGATTTCTTTCCACTTCTTAACCTCTTCCTCTCACTTTTTCTTCAACAGCCACAATAGGCTTCATAGATGCAAAAAGAGGTACAGCACCTTGGGAGTTCTCACCTATATAATAATATGCCTTGATCCCCATGTAGAAGTTATCTCATAGGATCAATTTACAGCTGCTCCGAATATGATTAGTAGCCATATATTTCCTTTAATGCTACCTTATATTCCAACTTCTTCAAATCAAATTAGAACCATCGGCTGCCTTTTATTTCCCATAACTTCCATACTTATGCTGAAATCTAATCTTGCTGATTAAGATATCCATATCCAACCACATCTGATTTGATTACAAGACACATACCATATTTGACACGAATTGCCATAATACATGACTCGATTTAAACCTAACAATCTCCCCCTTGGCAATTCGTGACAAAACTCAACCATGAATAACATGACTTAACAATGACACTAATCAGATGAAGTCTGTATTTTGAGAGATTCCTATTCCCTGCACACTTGAACTACCCAGTGAAAAGCATTATCATATTTCAAATAATAAGAGACATATAAATATAGCTGCAGTAGAAATTTAACATACTAACAAACATAATGTTTTCTCCCCCTTTTTGGCGCGATTGACAAGGCAATATAAGCAAAGAACTCCCCCTAAATCCATAGCAAAATAAAAGCATGTAACAAACAATGTCCTCAAGTAAACATGGCTCAAAAGAAAGTATAAGCAAGAACGAAATAAGCTATAAGGCAGCAGCTAGCAAGAATGGAGTAATGAATAAACTGGGCGTGATGCTCGAAGACGATGGTTCGGACTGCAGCAATTTCATATGCATGTTGGGCTGTCAGAGCAACCTCAAAGTCACGAGCACGAAGAACCTCAATAAGTAAAGCCTCGAGCATGTCATCATGTGTGCGCGTCACCCTCTCTAATGGGGTAGCGGAATCATGACAAGCCCGAATAGAGCACCTCAAATCGGCAAAGATACACGAGATCATAGTCAGGGCAGCAGCTGAATCATCAGACTCTGTGTCCTCATCATCATCATGACTCGAAGTCTCTGGTGGTGTAACAACATCAGTGCTCCCCGGGACACTAGGTCTAGCAATAGGAGCAGGATACGGAAGAGGAAAATCATCCAAAGAAGGAGTGACCTGGGAAATGTTGCACAAGGTGCTAACTAGATGTCCAAAAGGTAAGTTCATCTCCTGACTACCAGAAATGACAGAGGTTATGGCCCTGTAAATTACTAGGGGAAGGTCAATTGGTAATTGCTGCTGAATGCAATATAAAAAGAAACCGGTATCCAAGGAGATCGATGTGGTGGGTACGTGAGGCTCAATACTCGAAGATAGAAAGGTATAAAGGAGACGAAAATCAGGAGTGAGATCACGCACAAACAACCTCCCAGATGGAGAAATAAGGGTTGACCCAGTAAGCTTAAAAGAAAGGCCAAAAAGCAGTTCAGTACCCTGTAGTTTTCCAGTTTTGCAGTTTAGTACCACGTACTTTCACAATTATTAAAAAATGCTCCAAGTTACATAATAGTTGTAGTTTAGTACCCATCATCCGACGCCGTTACATATTTTAAGGCCAAAAAATACTTTGGCACCTTGTAGTTTAAAAATTTTGCATTTTAGTACCACGCTGTTTAAAAATTACAAAAAAATGCCTGAAGTTACAAAACTTGGAGCATTTTTAACCTGGGTTTATACCTGGAACATTTTTAACTTGGAGCATTTGTAGTTTAGTTTAGTACCACGTTGTTCAAAAGTACATTAGATCCAAAATGACCAGTTTAAAAACGTGGTACTAAACTACAAATGCTCAAGTTAAAAATGCTCCAGGTATAAACCCAGGTTAAAAATACTCCAAGTTTTGTAACTTCATGCATTTTTTTATAATTTTTAAACAACGTGGTACTAAAATGCAAAAATTTTAAACTACAAGGTGCCAAAGTGTTTTTTGGCCTTAAAATATGTAACGGCGTCGGATGATGGGTACTAAACTTCAACTATTATGTAACTTGGAGCATTTTTTTATAATTTTTAAAGCATGTGGTACTAAATTACAAAACTGGGAAACTACAGGGTACTAAACTGCTTTTTGGCCTAAAAGAAATCACCGCATCAGTGACAGCTCTACCAGAAGCAGGAATATGATATACGGGATGAAGATCACTTTGAATACGAATAAGACGATAAATCCCAGCAGGAGTGAGATGAATCGTATGACCATGCACAACAGAAATAGCAGTATGAAAAGACGAAACAGGCTCAAATAGATAGGAATAAAACTCGCGAACCATACGAGGATAAACGACATGCACGGCAGGAGACATAATGGAATCCCATCCTCGTCGCCGAAGCCACTTGACGACCTTGGAATGACTAAGGGAGTCAATATCAATTGCCCGCTCCATGAGAATCGGACGATGTGAACAATCACGAGTCACAGGCAGTGAGAATGAGAAGAATTCACGAGATCCAATAGAGGACATGATAAAACTAGCAGGAAGGAAGAAAAGAAACAGCAATAAAAAACCTGTAAGCATAAGCAAGCACCACCCACCAAAGCAAGTATAAGACGCCAAAAAATAAATAAATAAAGAAGAACCACACGCATCAATCCTTGAAAGTAGTAGATAACACCAGGGGTATAAAGAAAACAACCGAGGACTAAAGACCAAAATCACATGTAACTAGAAAAATAGAGAGAAAGCCACACATAAAAACAACTAATGCAATAGTAAATGAAAACTTGCGTTTAAACCTTGCAAAGCAGACAAGAAAGTAGGTGCAAGGGGAGGAGAGTACCAAAAAACATATGAGACAAACATGCATAGCAGAGAAGTCAGAGGAGTACCTATGTGCAGCTTAGAGCACCACCGCCCGCGCCAAAAGAAATCCAAGACAAGGAACGCAAAGAAGGGATGGAAGGAAAGCGGCATTAAATAACGTCCATAAAAAAACAGGATCCCAATCAAATCGTACATACCAAACAAAACTCCAAATTTGGATGCCAAATGATACATGGAGATTTAACTAGAAATCAACCTAATTGTCATTAAGTAACTGGTTGAAAATCACGTCGTAACCAAAAGCCGATCCCTCGCAAGCACTTAACCAAAAAATTTGGATTGATTTTTTTTTATTAAAAATTGGACCCCTGCATGAACAAAAATTTTGAGTCCGAGAACCATGGCTCGCGCCCGGGATAAATCCCACACATAGCCTAAACACAATAGACTGAACTCATGCAAACGTTATGACAAGACTGATATAAATAACTTGTCAAACTAGATCAAAAACTGATAATCATGACATGAGGGACGCACCCACAAAACAAATCAGATTGAGATTCACACCAGTAACCCAACCAAAAATAGCATACTGACCCAGTAAGTTGACTAGAAGTCAAACCGACTCAAACCATAATTAGGAACCAATTTAATCAAGAAGGAACCGACAATGCAACTGGTCAGTGTGCTTTCACACCGAGTTAGGTAGCCCTCTTCCAAGAATGTGAAATTTCTTTTTTCTTTTTTCTTTTTTTTGAAGGATAAGACAACACTCATGGCTAGCTTTCACTCTAACTTCAAAGCGGTAGCTTTCTCCACTGACCTTTTTTTTTTCTTTTTTTCTTTTTTTCTTTTTTTTTGTCTCACTTTTTTATTCCAAAATGATAAAACAGGTATAATCAGGTATTTGAGTCATAGGTCAATCTAGTTACTTACAAGGTGTTCATACCATTCAGACTGGACAAACTGGGCTATACCAACTGAGCATTTCTAATAGGTACTCGATCATGGCATAATACAAAGAATATAATCAGATTGACCAAAGAAACCTATATCATATACTAGTCATAATGTGTGCACTTTGGGTGACTATACCACAATAGGGTGTACCAAGGTTATATGAACACAAATTTTTGACATTCAGAGGACACAATAGTTTTTTTTTTAAGGAAAAGATTGAATAATATAAGAGAGAACAATGAAACGACCACAAACACAGAAGAACAAAAAAACACATGAAAACAACAAACCAAGACATCAGGAAAGCACCTAGAAAGACAGAATCACATGAAAACAAAAGACGGAAAAACAAAGACAAAGCGACCAAAAGAAAACAAAACACGAGACATAAGAACCACAAAGGAACTAGGTGAAACAAGGGACAAGAAAAATCCTAGTCTATGTGAAGGAGAAGAAATAGATCATTCAATGCAGCACACCCCAAGAGATGTCTGAAGGTATTCAAAACGTTGGACATCGAGGGGTTTGGTCAAAATGTCAGCTATTTGAAGTTCTGTTTGGATGTGCTCAAGAGAAATTATTTTATCTTCAACAAGATCACGAATAAAATGGTGTCGAATATCAATATATTTAGTCCGTGAGTGTTGAACGGGATTTTTTGTGATGTTGATGGCGCTAAGATTATCACAATATAAGGTCATAGTGCCTTGCTCAAGACCATAATCTTGAAGCATTTGCTTCATCCAAAGCAACTGAGTGCAGCAGCTCCCAGCTGCTATATACTCAGCCTCGGCAGTCGATAAAGATATGGAGTTTTGTTTTTTACAGTGCCAAGCAACTAAATTGTTACCAATGAGAAAGCAACCTCCAGAGGTGCTTTTCCTATCGTCACAGCAACCAGCCCAGTCGGCATCGGAATAGCCAACAACGTCGCTAGTAGTGTCATAAGAAAACCACACACCCAAATTATGAGACCCGCTAACATATTTTATGATCCGTTTGACAGCATATAAATGAGATTTTTTAGGTGAGCCTGCTATCTGGCACACACACCTACACTGAAGGCTATATCAGGTCGGCTAGCAGTCAAGTAGAGAAGACTACCAATCATGCTCCGATATAAAGTTTGGTCAACATCTTCACCGGTCTCATCTTTACATAATTTAACAATAGAGCTCATGGGAGTCCTAGCATGCTTAGAGGATTCTAAACCAAATTTCTTTACTAAGTCTTTAGCATACTTAGATTGGGAAATAAAAATCCCTTTATCCGTTTGTTTGATCTGTAGACCGAGAAAGAAATTCAGCTCCCCCATCATGCTCATTTCAAAGTTATTTTTCATGTGGGTAGCAAAATCATGAGCAAGAGAGGTAGATGATGATCCAAATATGATGTCATCAACATAAATTTGAGCAATCACCATATTATGAGAATCAGGTTTTATAAAGAGAGTTTTATCTACTCCCCCTCTAGAGAACCCCGTTTCTAGCAGGAAGGAGGTCAATCTCTCATACCAAGCTCTATGAGCTTGTTTAAGACCGTAAAGAGCCTTTTTAAGTTTAAACACATGAGAAGGAAATTGTGGGTTTTCAAAACCAGGAGGCTGTCTTACATATACTTCTTCATTAAGAATGTCATTTAAGAAGGCACTCTTGACATACATTTGGAAGAGCTTAAAACCAAGCTGACAAGCTATGGCTAGAAAGATACGAATTGATTCTAAACGAGCCACAGGAGCGAATGTCTCGTCGAAGTCAATTCCTTCAACTTGAGTGTAACCTTGTGCAACTAGCCTAGCTTTGTTTCGAATTACGTTTCCATGCTCGTCAGTTTTATTCTTAAAAATCCACTTTGTACCAATCACATTAATATCAGAGGGGCAAGGAACCAGAGTCCACTCATCATTTCTAACAAATTGTTCCAACTCCTCATGCATAGCATTTATCCAGCTATCATTCGTAAGAGCCTCTTTGACATTTTTTGGCTCAAAAGAAGATGTGTAGCATATATGACTAATTTCAGTATGCGTATGGGATCTAGTATGCATTGGCTCTCGCACATCGCCAATAACTTGAGTCATAGGATGATTTAATTTTACCCGAGCAGAAGGTTCTAATTCAACTCTTTCATCACCTGACACTTTCATCACCTGACTAGCTGAATATCAACATCAGATGACACCCGAGACTCTCTTCCCTTTCCAGCCGGCTCCTCCATTCTCATTTGAGAATCTTTATTGGTTTTCTCTGTGTTATTAGCTTCATTCACTATCTCTTCAAGTTCATCTTGTTGTAGAATTGAATTCTCGTCATCAACAACAACATTTATAGACTCCGTGACAGTCAAGGTTCTTAAATTATAAACTCTCAAAGAACGACTATTTGTGGAGGATCCAAGAAAAATGCCCTCATCACTTCTCGTATCGAATTTTCCTAGATCCTCTCTATCTCTCAAAATATAGCATTTGCTCCCAAATGTTTGAAAATATTTTACATTAGGCTTTTCACCTTTCCAAAGTTCATAGGCAGTCTGCTTGGTCCCTGGTCTAAGGTAAATGCGATTAATGATATAACAAGCAGTATTAATGGCATCAGCCCAAAATTTTTGTGGAACGTATTTAGCGTGGAGCATAACCCTAGCCATTTCCTGGAGCACTCTATTTCTCCTTTCAACAACTCCATTATGCTGAGGAGTTATTGGAGAAGAGAATTCGTGACTAATCCCTAACTAATCACAAAAATCAGCAAATCTACTGTTTTCAAATTCTTTTTCGTGGTCATACCTAATTCTAACAATGTTCCCAATGGTCAAACCCTTTTCATTTTGAAGTTTTAAGCATAAACTGTTAAATACTAAAAAAGTTTCAGATTTTTCTCTTAAAAAATCCACCCAAGTATACCTAGAAAAATCATCTACCATCACAAAAATGTACTTTTTGCCTTCTACACTCTCAGTTCTAGTTGGGCCCATAAGATCCATGTGAAGAAGCTCAAGGGGTCTGGTAGTTGACAGATCTTTAACACGCTTATGGACAGCTCGCATTTGTTTACCTAACTGGCAAGGACCACATATACGTTTAGAAGGTTTTACTAACTTAGGCATACCTCTAATCAGCTCATGATTGGACAAGCGAAACAAATCCTTAAAGTTTATATGCCCTAGTCTTTGATGCCACAACTGAAGGTTATTGGCCTTGGCCGAGTTGCATTTTATACCGTAATCCGGAAGAATCCTATAACAATTTTCTGAAGTTCTAATTCCACGAACAATGCAAGTGCCATGTTGATCATAAATAGAACATTTAGTTTTAGAGAAATGAACATTGTGTTGAGCATCACACAATTGACTTATGCTAATGAGATTAGCCTTTATCCCCGGCACAAATAAGATTTCATCAAGATTAGGTAGACCGGGAGCATGAATGCTTCTTTTGCCTACAACCTTAGAGGTCTTACCATCACCAAAAGTGACAACCCCACCTTCACTTTTCTCAATACTCGTGAAACTAGATTTGTTCCCACACATGTGTCGAGAGCAACCACTATCTAGATACCAGACATGTGAGTTTTGAGCCTTCAAAGCGGTGAGAGCAACTCTACACTGAAGGTCTTTTCTTCTAACCCACATAGCTCTTGTCTTAACATGAACACTAGATCTAAGAGAATTACTCACAATAGTCTTAGGTTTTTGGAAAATTCTAACATTTCAATCACGATTTGAATTTTTTGGATCATTTTGATGATAGGATGAATTCAACAAAGCGTCAAATCGGTTACTAATTTTGAAATCATCACCAATGATTAGCTTTGACCTCACATAGTTCCAAGGTAAACCAATAAGTTTGTGACATTGGGGTCTGGTGTGACCACGTATACCACAATAGAAACACATAGGAATAAATCTCTTTAGACCTACATTAGACTTGCTATGAACGTTAACATGACTAGAATTAATAGGAGGTTGGTCAGGTATAGACTTCAAATCATCAGGTTTGAAAGACCCCTTCCCGCTTCCAATGTTTGCGATACTAGGAACAAAAATAGTTTTACCCTTTGTAGTTGTAGAGGCTGAGGTTTCACCTATAAATCCTAGACCAGATTTGGAGCTTGCATGCCGTTGAGCATCAATAATTTCATTAAGTTTCTTAGAGCCTAAGTTCATCTTATCCAAAGATTTTATCGCATTTGACGGTTCTTCCTCAAGTCTTTTGGATTTTTCTTCTAGCATTTTAACTGAACTTTCGTTCTCAATCTTAACCTTTTCCATAAGATCTAATTTTTCACAGAGATTTTCTCTGTGAGTTTTTAATTGACTTATGATATCATTGGACTCTTTGAGTTCATTCTTAAGATTATCTCTTTCTTTCTCTAAGGATAGTAACTTAGTGGTAAGCTTTGCTTGAGTCTTGGTCAATTTATTGCAAACCTTATAAAGCTCATCGTAAGCGGTTTTGAGACTGTCTTCTTCAATATCTTCAAGTTCGATTTCATTTTCAGATACGGAGTCCGTAGAGCTAGACTCAGAGTGATGGGATGCGACAAGAGAGGTATAGACAGCTGTAAAAGCAGTATAATTCTTCACTTCTCGCTCGTCATCATATTCCGACTCTGACTCATCAGACTCACTATCATCCCAAGTAACATTTAAGGCCTTACCCTTTTTCTTAATTTTATTCGGGCACTTAGTAGACATGTGTCCAAAACCCTGACACTCAAAACATTTAACCCTCTGAGGTTTTTTCTTATCGGCTTGTTCGAAAACAGGTTTAGAGTCCTTTTTCCTGAAATCAAAATTTTGGAATTTTCCCTTATTATTACGAAAGAATTTTTTAAATCTTTTTGCCATGAGAGCAAGCTCATCAAGATTCACCTCTTCCTCAGATTCATCATCTTTACCTTTCCCAGTTCTTAACGCTAAATTTTTAACCTTGTTAGGCAGATTAAGATTAGATTCATAAGTTTGAAGGGAACCTACCAACTCTTCAACCTTGGTGGTGTCAACATCTTTGCTTTCCTCAAACGCCGTAACCTTGGCACGAAAGCGTTCAAGAAGAGATCTAAGGATTTTCCTGACGATCTTGGACTGAGAAATAGGTTCACCTAAATTAAAGCTTTTTTACGATGTCACTAAGTCTAGCATAAAATTCATCGAAAGTTTCATCTTCGGACATCCTAAGCAATTCAAAGGTAGTGGTTAATCTTTGCAGTTTAGCTATATTCACTGAGGGGGTACCCTCATGGGTGACTTCAAGAATATCCCAACCTTCCTTGGCGATTTCACAGCTAGATATACGTCTAAATTCTTCAGGAGAAATAGCACAGAAGATGGCATTTATAGCTTTCCTATTCCAGCCACTATCAGTTATCTCAGTAGATGTCCATTGATCTAGAGGCTTGGGTCCACCATCCCTTTTGTCTTCAGAGACAAGTTTTGGTGGGGTCCACCCATAAACAACAGACATCCAAACACGATCATCAATAGATCTTAGAAAGGCTCTCATCCGAGCCTTCCAGTAAGGGTAATTGCTTCCATCAAAGAAAGGTGGTCTTCCTGTAGAACCACCCTCTCTGTTCATATCCATCGGATTTCGACCAACTAAGCGGATCACACTCAGTTGACTAGATCAAGATCTAGTGCTCATGAGTGACCTGCTCTGATACCAATTGAAGGTACCAAAACCTCGCCAACTAGAGAAAAAATGATATTCGAAGAGACGAACTCGACACGGAAAGAATTAAACTCTAGGAAACGAAAATAGGACTCAAAATAGGTTGGGAAAAAAAATCAAGCAAAAAATCTTGATCGGAACAAGAGCAATAAAGAAACAGTTCAAATCAAGTTCCCATTAAGGGAAGAGTCAAACAAGATTTGCTAATATAGGAGAAGCTGCCAAATTACCAGATAGACTACCAAAAGTTCCTTGACACAACTTTCCGGAAACTAAAAAAAAACTTGCTTGAATAAGTCCTTAGAAGGTCAACAAACACAATATCAACTCACTTTGAGCTACTTGCACTAGCTACTGAAATAGCATGGAATAGGTTGACATGAACTATGAAAATAGATTTCAGCAAGCCAGCAAAAGACCAAGGCAGAGAAACGATATTCGCAATGTTAAAGAGGTGAATATGTTGTTCAGATTTTGAGTTCAGCTTGTCTTTATCTAAGGATCTAGATAGGACATGCACATAACATCACCATTTATCATAACTGCATGCTCTGTGATGAATATTCCAGCACTTCAAACAAAGCTGAGGACGCTTGAGAAAACTTTCAGATTTAACAAGTAATGGACGGGGCAAAGCAGCAAATTTAAGAACTAATGCAGTATCTAAAAGATCAATGCAAGCAATAACGAGACACCGATATTTGATGGGGATGTGAAAAGTGTCACGGCTTAACGCGCCCCATCAAAATTAGAAATTTATAATCGAACTACTAACTAACTACCTTTTGGGGTAGCTAGCGGTGAGTCCGAGTCGAATCCACAGGGAATGCGTATGGAAACAATTAAACTACCAAGCTCAATCTAAGTGTTCCTACAAAGAAAAATGAAAGAAATGGTTTTCGGTTTTAGGATATGATATCTAAGAAAGCATGTAAATGATTCAATGGATAGAAAGAGGTCCTAGGGAATCCCAATCCGGATTAGGCTCAATTGTAGCTTTCTAATGGATCAAGATGCGCAACCCTATCGAGACACTACAATATCGACTACCTTGTGGCTAACAACGGTCGTCGCTAACGAATACCTGGTTAAAGACTATCCGTCGCACTAGGTGTATGCTAGAAAGTCGACGATCGAGGGATTAGCTACGATCATCGCCAACGAGAAGTCGGGTTAGGATCATCTCGTCGCAAGGAATTGGGTTGTATGGAATATGGTAATGGATCGAGGTGGTTCTAGCATCTCGAGTCCAAAACACTATAAAAGATAGGATAGATGCTAGGTTAGATGTGGATTGGAGTGGTTCTAGCACAACCAAGTCCCTAACCTAGAGCCAAGACTCCCTTCAACACAAGTGGTCATGGTTCTAGCACAACCTACTCATTGGGGAATATCAACAAACACCTATTGGGCACAAGGTTCTAGCTTATGCAAACCAAAGAATTCATTCATCCAACATTAGAATCCAACTACAAAGATGATAAATGAAACATAAATCCATACAATCTTGTCTCAATAGGGTTTACAACATCTAAAAATCCAAAGAAAACTATAAAGAAAACCTAAAACATCATGGTATTCCACTAGGTAGATAGATTAGCTACTCATCTTCGATGGAGAGGCCATGTAGAAGAGATGGATCCTCTTCTTCATCAATCTCCTCCCTCTTGGATGAGAGCTCCCTTCCTTGTCCAAAGGGATTGCCCCTTTTCTTAGCCTCTTCCTCTTGTCCAAAAGAATCCCAAAATCCCCCAAAAGGGGTCTATTTATAGCCTCAGAGCATCCCCCACTCGAATTAGATCTGGACCCTTGATTTTGCTCGGCTGGCACAAAAGGATCGATCCTTATATGGTAAAGGATCGATCCTCCTCTTGAGTTCTGGCTGCGCCCCGACGAAGATCGATCCTTCAGTAGATAAGGATCGATCCTAGAGAATGTTGCGTTCTGTCACTGGAAAATGTGCAAAAGGGATCGATCCTTCCCACAGTGAGGATCGATCTTCTTTTCTGCATATTATCTCTTTTGCCATTCAGCACTGCGCATTGGTACGAAAAATGCTATAACTTCATCTAGGAAACTCGGAATCATGAACCGTAAAATTCTTCAGAAAATAGACTTCCAGAGCTTTCCAATGATATATGGCACATTATCTGGCTCTTCCTGAGAAGGTACAATTTAATCTTTGAAGTTGACCTATGTACCTAAATGTGCTCGAATAGGCTCGTTTATACTCCAAAGTTGATTTAACTTCTGTTGAAGGCTCTTGTACCTGAAATACCATGAAGATTATTAGAAATACCTTGCTCGAAGACTAATAAAGGTAAATTAAGGGGTTAACTTGTGTACTTTTCACGTTTCATCATACCCCCCCCAACTTACACTTTGCTCGTCCTCGAGCAAAGCCAAAAAGAAAGAAACACACAAACAAACATACAACCAAAACCACTAATTTGTCAAAATACAATGCATTGATTCATATGCAAGCAATTCTCAACTCCGATTCTCAAAGTAGATTTCCATACACGAATTTTATCTCTCAAGTCATGGCCAAGTAAAAAGCAATTGAATAAGAACATAAATGATATACTTCAAAGACTTCAAAGCACTTGACACAATTAAGACCTAATTGAACAATCCCGTGTCGTGAAAGGAGCAACCAAGTAATCGGGGTCTTGTAATCATCTAAGTAGGGTGCCAATCAAGATCAATCATCCTTAGCAATTCAAATCAATTGAACATGTGACATGTTTTATTCAACACTAATCATATATTTTTTTTCTTTTCTCTCTTTCTTTTTTTTCGAGGAATAGAGCATGTGGTTGTGCAATGTCATGATCCCTTAGGTTTTCTACTAGGTCCATGTAATAGGATTTAGGCCAGTGACTCTCAAACCAGATGGTTTTCGGGCACTAGGTGTAAAAGCACCCATTAGGCTTAATCTCCCGAACCTAGAAGGCCACGAATCACAACTAATGACCATTATGCTTTTATTCAACTAGCGTGACTGTGTAGTGCCTTGATCCCTTAAGCTTTCTACTAGGTCCATGTAGCGAGTATTGGGTCAATGACTCCCAAGCCAGGCGGCTTTAGGGCATTAGGTGTAAAACACTCCACAGACTTAATTACCCGAACCTAGAAGGCTACGAATCAAGGCTAGTCAACGAAAATTTTCTAACACAACTATAAGTCATATCAATTGATCATGAATATGCTCCAGAATCTCAATCTATCAAGGTCCCTACTCAAGATAATCACTCAACCCTTCATATAAGTGCATGTGCGCAGGTGATTCGGACCGCTCAATTCGCCTTACAATGTGTTAAGCCGAATTGAAGTAAAAGAAAAATGTCATTTATCCAATGATTCATAACTTTTTATAAGACATGAAAATCAAGAAAATCCATGTAATGGTTCTCTAAGACAAGCATCTAAGACAAAAATAATTTCACATAGTCATCAATGCAAGTAAATTGACAAATTAAGTGAAGGTACACAGGTTATCGAACATGCAAATGTACCCCCCAACTTAAATGTGGTTGTCCTCAAGCACATATGAAGGGTAAAAGGGAAGAGATAACCTGATGTGCTTCAAAGCATCCATGTGAAGGTATCCTTGGCCAAATGCAAAGAAGACATGAAGTATAACCAAAGGTTAGTCCAATAAAAGCAAGAGTACAAACATCATCGTCTTGGCCTAACATCGTACAAAGATCTAAACATACCAAGGCCAAAACTCGCGTACTGGATGCATGGAAACACTCATTGGAACCAAGCAAACATGCCGAAAATAAAAACAAAACAATCAAGCATGCAAGAAAGCAAGTAAACAATCAAAGAAGCATAGAAATGTTGGGTTGCCTCCCAACAAGCGCTCATTTTACCGTCTTTTGCCCGACGTTATGCTATGTACAACAAAACCAAACTTGGGTGGTCGATGGTTCCATGTAAAGAAATACATGGATTGAAGAATGGAAAAGACATGCAAACATGATTTATCAAAGAAGCATGAAGCATCATTGGCAACGAAATCATGCAAAGCGTCAGTCATTGGCCAATTATCACCCTTCAAGCCATGTATTGTAATAAATGGGGTCATCTTAAAATCGGCTTTTGGTGGCCGATGGTTCAAGGTAAAGAAATACATGGTCCGAAGAAAGTTGAACTCATGCAAACAAGTTTCATCAAAGAAATAGGGATTGCCCTTAGCGAACAAAGTACTTGAAGGGTGAGGAGTCTCAATAAGGTCCTTGATGAAATAACGTGGAAAATTGGCATGGTCTTCAATCGAAACAAGGTCCGGCCCCTCAAAATGTTCAACTAGTGTGGATGATATGGAAGATAGAGGCTCAATTTGAGGCTTCCTATAAAAGCTCTCGCAAATATCATTAGAGTCCTCATGATCATTTAAACAAGGCAGAATATCATTCCCATCCGACTCGTTAAAAACTGGCAATGTATTATTGCAAACACCATCATCCCCATAATCATTGAAAATTGGTAAGATATCATTGTCATCCAATGCATCAAGAACAGGTAAGCCCTTATAAAAAGCTTCGTGAACCGGTAAATCAATATCATAAGAATCATCCTCCTCAAAATCAAATGTGTGCTCATGAAAACCTTCATAAACCGGCGACACAATATCGTATGAATCATTATCAAAATCAAGTATATCCTCATGAAAAGCTTCATAAACCGGCACATTAATATCAAATGATTCATCCTCAATCTTAGGTGTGTCCTTAAGGAAGGCTTCATAAACCGGCATCGTGATATCCCATGAAACCTCAATATGATTGGAAATCATATCATTAAGAATATTATCATGACCCATGGGAGGTACCAAATCATGCATGCATTCATCTATACCATTATCATCAAGAAACACCGGAGGGACCGATTCATTCACATCACAAGGCAAAATATCATCCACAATATCATGAACCGGTAACACCTCAAAAGAAATCCCATCATTGCATGCATTCTTAACATTGGTAAAATAAGCATCACAACCATCATTATTAAAATTAGGAGGCACTACCTCACTCACACAATCATCAACCTTATCATAGTATGAATCAATCAATGAAGCTTGTTGTCCAACTCGGACTTCTATATTGGCTAATGATTGCGAGTGAGAACGTATAAGTTGGTTTTGTGCCTCAAAAGACTCTAGAGCTTTAAGGATCCTTTCATCTAAAGATGAATCTATTTGTGCTTGTGGTTCAAAAGAAATGGGGGGCTCGTACCAATGTTGGGGTGGTGGGTATTGTGTTTGAGAAAGATAGGGCGATGTAGAGGTAAGTGCAAAATATTGGTTGGGTGAGCTCATGTTTTGTGGTTGAACATCAAGAGGGTATTGACCTTGGGGTTGCCAATGAGAGTATGGATGATTACTCAAATCCGTATCATAGGTGTATGAATGCAAGTCATATGCCGGGTTTGAGAAATCATACTCATTGTTAACATAAGCAGGTGCATAATTAAATGGTAACAAATAATCGTTCAATGCGGCACCCGGTGGCATATACTCATCGGCCATGTATAAAAAATCACATAAACAAGGACCAAGCCAAAAGGTAGAAATACTTTACAATGGGCCGGTCCAAGCACGAGATGCCAGTCGCCGATCTTGATCGTCGAAGTCTTGCCGGAGGCGTCTCCTATCAACACAAAGATATAACAATTGTAAGTACAACTCTCTCTCTTTTTTTAAAAAAAGATATGAAACAAAATTTAAAATTGAAGATATTTACAAGCAACACTAGATTAAGCAAAGCACTTCAATCATTTCCGATAGCACTCCCCGGCAACGGCGCCAAAATTTTGACGGGACGTGAAAAGTGTCGCGGCTTAACGCGCCCGATCAAAATTACAAATTTATAATCGAACTACTAACTAACTACCTTGGGGGGTAGCTAGCGGTGAATCCGAGTCGAATCCACAGGGAATGCGTATGGAAACAATTAAATTACCAAGCTCAATCTAAGTGTTCCTACAAGGATAATAAAAGAAATGGTTTTGGGTTTTAAGATATGATATCTAAGAAAGCATGTAAATGATTTAATGGATAGAAAGAGGTCCTAGGGAATCCCAATCCGGATTAGGCTCAATCATAGCTTTCTAATGGATCAAGATGTGCAATCCTATCGAGACACTACAATATCGACTACCTTGTGGCTAACAAAGGTCGTCGCTAACGAATAACCAGTTAAGGACTATCCGTCGCAAAAGGTGTATGCTAGAAAGTCGACGATCGAGGGATTAGCTACGATCATCGCCAACGAGAAGTCGGGTTAGGATCATCTCGTCGCAAGGAATCGGGTTGTATGGAATATGGTAATGGATCGAGGTGGTTCTAGCATCTCGAATCCAAAACACTACAAAAGATAGGATAGATGCTAGGTTAGATGTGGATTGGAGTGGTTCTAGCACAACCAAGTCCCTAACCTAGAGCCAAGACTCCCTTCAACACAAGTGGCCATGATTCTAGCATAACCTACTCATTGGGGAATATCAACAAACATCTATTGGGCACAAGGTTCTAGCTTATGCATACCAAAGAATCCATCCATCCAACATTAGAATCCAACTACAAAGATATAGAAATGAAGAATAAATCCATACAATCTTGTCTCATAAGGATTACAACATCCAAATCCAAAGAAAACTACAAATAAAACCTAAAACATCATGGTATTCCACTAGGTAAATAGATTAGCTACTCATCTTTGATGGAGAAGCCATGGAGAAGAGATGGATCCTCTTCTTCATCAATCTCCTCCCTCTTGGATGAGAGCTCTCTTCCTTGCCCAAGGGGATTGCCCCTTTCCTTAGCCTCTTCTTCTCCAAAAGAATCCCCAAAATCCCCCAAAAGGGGTCTATTTATAGCCTCCAAGCATCCCCCACTCGGATTAGATATGGACCATTGATTTTACTCGGCTGGCACCAAAGGATCGATCCTTATAGGGTAAAGGATCGATCCTCCTCTTGAGTTCTGCCTGCGCCCCGACGAAGATCGATCCTTCAGTAGATAAGGATCGATCCTAGAGAATGTTGCGTTCTGTCACTGGAAAATGTGCAAAAGGGATCGATCCTTCCCACAGTGAGGATCGATCTTCTTTTCTGCATATTATCTCTTTTGCCATTCAGCACTGCGCATTGGTACGAAAAATGCCATAACTTCATCTAGGAAACTCGGAATCATGAACCGTAAAATTCTTCAGAAAATAGACTTCCAGAGCTTTCCAATGATATATGGCACATTATCTGGTTCTTCTTGAGAAGATACAATTTAATCTTTGAAGTTGACCCATGTACCTAAATGTGCTCGAATAGGCTCGTTTACGCTCCAAAGTTGATCTAACTTCTGTTGAAGGCTCTTGTACCTGAAATACCATGAAGATTATTAGAAATACCTTGGTCGAAGACTAATAAAGGTAAATTAAGGGGTTAACTTGTGTACTTTTCACGTCTCATCAATATTTAACGTGGAAAAAACTTCTCGAATGAGAAGAAAAAAACCATGAGTCCAACAGGACCATTAATCCATCCACTAATAGAAGAAGTTTACAGACTTACACGATTAGGACCGACGTCGACACATTCGACTCCCCTATCGACGTTGGACACGAACCGACCGGTTCTTCAACACCTTCTTCTCTCACGGGATGTACCTTGGACACCTTCCAAGATTTTCCAGACTGGGCACGCCGGAATGTCGGTCTTCACACGCCGGCAACACAGATGATTTCTTTCCACTTCTTAACCTCTTCCTCTCACTTTTTCCTTAACAGCCACAATAGGCTTCATAGATGCAAAAAGAGGTACAGCACCTTGGGAGTTCTCACCTATATAATATGCCTTGATCCCCATGTAGAAGGTATCTCATAGGATCAATTTACAGCTGCTCGGAATATGATTAGCAGCCATATATTTCCTTTAATGCTACCTTATATTCCAACTTCTTCAAATCAAATTAGAACCATCGGCTGCCTTTTATTTCCCATAACTTCCATACTTATGCTGAAATCCAATTTGCTGATTAAGATATCCATATCCAACCACATATGATTTGATTACAAGACACATACCATATTTGACACGAATTGCCATAATACATGACTCGATTTAAACCTAACAGATTGTTTAAAAGAGGTTGCCCAAGAAGAAGAAGAAGTTCCCTATGACAAACATGGAAACATGCAAGCTCAAAACCCGTTGGAGGAAGTTAACATTGGCGATGAAGGAGACAATCGTCCAATGTTCCTCAGTAAGCTCCTCGACCAAGATATAAGGTATGAACTCATTTCTATATTTCGTTCATATAAAGATTGTTTCGCATGGGATTATGCCTGGCCTAGATAGAAATGTTGTAGAATATGAACTTCCTACTCAACCAAATTTTAAACCTTATAAGCAAGCGCCAAGACGTTTTGCTCCAAATGTAATCCCAGAAATAAAAAATGAAATTGAACGATTGCTAAATGCGAAGTTTATTAGAACATTCAGATATGTAGAATGACTGTCAAATATTGTACATGGTTTGAAAAAGAATGGCAAACTTAGGGTATGTGTTGATTTTTGAAATTTGAATTTGGCAACAACAAAAGATGAATACCCTATGCCATCAGTTGATAATTTGGTCAATTCCGTTGCTGGACATGAGATCTATTCTTTCATGGATGGTTACTCGGGTTATAATCAAATATATATCACCGAGAATGACGTCCATAAAACAACATTTAGATGTCCAGGGGCACTAGGAAGCTATGAATGGGTAGTTATTCCTTTTGGACTAAAAAACGCTGGTGCTACTTACCCGCGAGCGATGAGCATGATCTTTAATGATATGATCAGTGAATATATAGAAGTTTACATCGATGATATTGTGATTAAGTCACCTATCATGACCGATCATTTTAGCCAATTAGTTAAAGCTTTTGAAAGAATGAGAGAATACAAGTTAAAATTAAATCCATTAAAATGCGTATTTGGAGTTTAAGCAGGAAACTTCCTTGGTTTCCTCGTCCACCAACGTGGCGTTGAACTAGATAAGAACAAACCAAAATCAATTATAGATGCCAAACCTCCGGTCACTAAGAAAGAACCGCAAAACCTCCTCGACCAAGTGAATTTTTTAAGAATGTTTATTTCCAATTGCGTAGGAAAAACCTAAGTCTTCTTATCGCTCTTATTAAGGATGAAGAGTGAGGGCGATTTCGTCCGGGAAGAACAACATCAAAGAGAATTCGAGTGCTTGAAGAAGTATTTAGCAATTCACCAGATGACTCCAAATGAGTACTTGATGACCAATCAACTTGATGAGTAGGACCCAGTTAATTAAGAGTGCTCAGATGCTGTTATATTCTGTGTGTAGATTTCTGAAAGAGAGCAGAGACGTCATTGTCTATTTTTAGGGAGGATTTGGGTAAAAGATACGTAACACGCCCTCAAAAAGTGTTACTGAATGGAATAGGTAGATATGATCATAATTTGTGAATCAGGTAACCTTGCTCCCTCTCATTATATTCAAACAAATAGGCCAATGCCAAGCATTTTGATCATAGATTAATAGAACATTGAAAAGCCATGAGAGTCAATCTGTGGCAAAATCCTTAATCTGAAACTGAGATACATCTAAACATGTCTCTATGCTTTTTGTGTGAGGAATTAACGACAGTTTTAGATGTAAGGGTCCATGTTGCATGTCACCACATATATCTCCAGCATTCCAGGTATTTACATTCGATGCAACCATTACGCGCAACTCACCTTATGATCATCTAATGATAATAAAGCACCATCAAATTAGCTATATCCATAGGCACAACTAATCTCACATGAGTCCATTAAAATAAGTCCTAATGAGTGGACTAAAATAAGTCCTTTAGCTTAGACATAAGTCATATTATCAGAAGGATCTTTACATTCTTCCCTTCAAGGAGTCTTTGGATAAGCTTTAACTCTTGGGTTTCATTCTCATGGATTACGGTAGAAGACTTGACTTTCACCAGTTTGAGTAGTGACGAAGGGATTACATTCATATCGTCAGAGAAGTGGAGGAAGTGGTGTTGAAGGAGTAGCTCAATGCAAAGATGGATCATGTTCAGGTACTAGTGAATGTCCGTGCCTACGACACGGATATCTGATTGCGCGGAGTGCTGGAGATTGGGATGCCGCTGGAGAAGATTTCGCCGGATGTGGGGCTGATGCCGCAAGCCTGAAGCCACTGACGGCGGTGAGGGACGGCTGGTGCAGATCTAGCTGGACCGTTGGGGAGCGCCGTTCAAAAGGATCCGGTGAAGATCTCGACGAGCCGTTGATCGCGCGGGATGCTAGAGATCGGGGATGTCGCTGGAGAAGAACAGGGGATGAGAGGCAGCGGCCACTCGCCGTTGAAGGGAGAAGGAGGCCGAGGTGGAGCATGCGACGCGACGCTGCACGGAGCTCGGGGACCGCCTGGTTGGGCTTGGGGCGATGATCAACCGGTGGTGGATCTTGTCGACAGCGGGTTGGGCGAGGTCGACAGCGGCGTGGGGCGATGGTCACGACGGCGTGGGGGCATGGGGCGTGGGGCAAGGTCTCGGGTTGGGCGAGCAGCTCCTCTCCGCGTGGGGTGATGGCTCGTTGTAAGGCCGTGGATCTTGTCGACGGCGGGTTGGGTGAGGTCGGCAGCAGCGTGGGGCAATGGATGGTGGAGAGGTCGACAGCGTGGGGCGAGATCGACGGTGTGGGGAAGAGAGAGGGGGATGGGGGAGAGGTCGACGACGTGGGACCTCAGGGAACAGAGAGGGAGAGAGGGGGATGGGGGGTCGCCGGCGTGGGAAAAGAGGGAGAGAGGGGGATGGGCGATCGCCGACGTGGGGAACAGAGAGGGGAGAGGGGGATGAGAGATATGAGGGATGGGAGATGAGAGATTGATGGGATGGCAGGTTGTAGCCATCCCATCGCTCTCGCCATCGCTCTCGCTCTCGTTCTCTCTCGCTCTCTCTCTCACACACAGGTGGAAGTAGGTTGGGGAGATGGGAGTTTGAGCGGGAGATTTTGGTGGGAATAAAATTATAGATGAAAATTTTGAAGTTGATGATGGAATCTGAACAAAAGGTGAGCAGTAAACCATATAGCTGAATTTAATAGCCATAAACTTTTCATTGATCTACTATCAGGAGCAGTAATAAATCATGCAAAGTGAAAATTCAATCGAAAAAACAAAAACAATCATAAATTAGACGGAGACATTCCCAAGGAACACAATTATGGCGTCAATGATAGCAAGCTTCTTGGAAAAACTAAAGTGAAGATGCATTATATTTGTTGCTAAAAATAAACAGAGACATTGATACCCGAACAAATTCATACTCTAAGATATGAAAAAATGTCATAATCAAGCTTTGACTTTCTTGCTAAGCACCATATTTGTTCAACTTACATTCATCTCTGAAAGTTGGATACGCAATCATGTGAATCAAATTAACAATTCTGCATTATTGCATTGGTATGATCTCCGGTGCTTCATATTAGCAGGGCACCTTTGTGATTGAATTAGTTACTTCAATGCATTGCAAGGATTCAAGCATTCCATGCAGGACTGCTCCTCCAATGTATGTTTGGATTTTTCCGTCAGCATATTTTCAGCTCCTTTGTGTTGTTAGCTGTACAACTTTCAGAGGAAAAAAAAATTTTAGGAAGACAAAGTGCACAAACTGTATTTTGGTGTACATATTTGTGATTTTGATAATGTGATATTAAGGTATATTTGACAGATTATCGCTTTTCTTTGCGGGTTTGGAGTTACAACAAATAAATAGTAAGGAGTAGAGAGAAAGCCATATAGAAAGAAATCATGAATTACCACTGTTTGAGGCAAATTGAATAGAATTGTCTGGGGATTCCATACCGAACACCATATCTGCAACCTAGAATAAATAAGAAGTGATAAATAAAATACAGTTCCAACCAACTACACATCTATAGTGCAAAGATATAACATCATTACATCTCACTACAATACAGAGAATATGAATAGAAAAATATTGGAATGTTAATCATGCATGTCACTACAATACAGAGAATATGAATACAAAAATATTGGACTCGGACCAAGCTCAATCCAGACTTCCATCTGAAACCTCCCTTCCCAAGCCTTCGATCATTTCCAAGTCTTTTTAAGTCTCCGGGAGAATTAAAAAATAAAGGGAGAAGACCTCAAGATTCTTGCATCCCTTTCACTTCCAAGTCTTTTAAACCTCCCTTCCCAAGCCATTCCAGTCAAGGGTTGGAAAGCATTTTCACATTACCTGCTCCTTTACTCATTCTATCCCCATGAAATTGGCTGGACTGGGAGTGGAATTTCCTAGTTTGTAATCTGCACAAAGTAGGAAAAAAACAGAAGGCTTATCATAGCACATGAAAAAAACACTTGAAAGCAACTGACAAACATACCATGACGGAGATCATCAGACATAAGTTGGTTATGCTCAAGCGGCAAACCTTTGGGTGCTGTTGCATGTTAGGCATCATTTCTTACATCATAAATTTGCAACGTTGAATGTAAGGGTATTGGTCGCGTAATTTTCACATCATCAGACATAAGGTTCCATGGAACAAAACCGGTCAAAAGTAAGTCTCCTGCAACAATTTCATGCAGCTTATGAATATGACTATCCCACAATCATGAGAACAGGGCAAATGACACTCGATACATACAAATATTCTGTCACTCGGGAGTTCATACAAACCTTCCAAAAAATTTGCCCAGGACGTATCCTTATAGAAAAGACCTTGTGATTGCAATGCTCGAAGCAAATGTAGAACAGGCTCTAACTTTGGGGCAGTGGAAAGAGTTGTTAAGAGTCCAGTTGCTATAGCTTCTAACTTCGATGGAGACTTATTCTCCACCCATCTTATGTGCTCAATTGCTATCTCCACTTCTCCAACATTAGCCAGGGTCTTCAACAATATGAGATGTGAATCATGGTCATCTACATCTGATGGAAGACTGCACATAACACCAGAAGCTGCAATGTGATTACCTGCAAGGAATGAGTCAGCGCAAAATTTAGTATTGTATAGTTTACGAACTATAAGCAACTCATCAACTGCCAAAATCTTTGGCCGTGAGTGGTGGCACATGTGAAGCCTGAAGTGTATTGGAATATTAGCCAAAAAAAAAAGCTTTTGATGCATAAATGAAGAGCAAGAATGTGACCATCCCAGCAGGCTAATATTTATGATGTGATACATTGAGTGCAGTTGCAAAAACGTGGAGTGGGTTTGATCTAAACAACCAAAATATATCAAAGAGAGTATTTCTAAGTCACAGTATTCTGCTGGTTGTCAGAAATAGCTAATCTACGTGTATAATGTGTATTCCTGTCGAAAACTTACCATCTGTGCAAAGAGATAAGATTAGCGTACTCAATGCCGAACCGGCAAGAACAGTATCCTGTTCCAGGGACTTGCTAAATATCTCCAGTGCCGCCTCAAATCTTTTTTCTCGACACAACACTTTAATAAGTGACACAAATGTATCATGATTTGGCACAATCCTTTCTCAACCATGTGACCATAGAGCTGCTGGGCCTCATCGGTCTCACCCATTTCAGCAAATTTCCTAATAAAGATATTGTAAGTTTCCAAATTCGCAAAACAACCATTTGTAAACATCTCATCCCAGAGCTTCTTAGCAGGGCGCATGAGGTCCTCTCTGCAGCAAGCTTCAATCAAATAGTTATAAAATGACACATCGGGAGCCAAACTTTTCTTCTTCATCTCCTTAAGCACATCATAAGCTTCTATCACTTTTCCCACCCAGCATAAGAAAGATACCATCAGATTGTAATAATCTATTCTCAAACAGTAACCTTTATCCAAAAGGTTTCTAAAAATAATCCACATTTCATCACTTTTGCCATTTCACAAAAGTTCCTACTCAAGTTGCTCAACGTTGCAAGGGATGGGAATCTAGTCTTTTCTATCATATAATTAGACCTGGCACGGTTTAAATTTATTTAAAGGAGAAGACCAACTTAATTAGAGATTTAATATTGCGGATGACATTTGCTAAACGATCAAGAGACCAACTTAATTAGAGATTTAACATTGCTAAAAACTCAACATGCTAAAGCTCTACATTCCTAATACTAAATCTGCAGTTATATCAAAGCACACATTAGCCGCTAAGCAATCGAGTTCCCGTCCAGAAAAGCAGATTACCTCCTCATGAATCCAGACCAAGTCCGCTAGGAACTTCTTGCGGTCATCAGGGACTGCTTTCACCAGATCTACAATACTATCAAACAAAAGAAGAATGTCATTATTGAATATCCAGATAAGTCGATCAAAACAATCATATGCACTTGTTAGCTCGAGAATTGCCCAAAAAAAAGCTACATGGCATTCATCGAGAATAATAGCTTTATGGACAACATGTGCGTTCCAAGACGATCTGGAAGAACCCATTTTTCTCAAAATCGAGAACAATAAACTCAAATGTAAGAACCAAATCGAGAAGAATGTAAGAAACCAAATTCACGGAAAAAAAATTCAGAGCACAAACAATAAACTCAAAGAAACAACGTATTAGTCGGGCATGTCAATCTCCAACAAATGTGCGTATATATTCAAACCTTGAGGAAAGGCCATGGGTCGGGGCCGAAGAGCTCTCGGATTTGGGGGTGCTGCGAGAGTATCTGGTGCCTCCTAGAAGCGTGGGGTTCGTCCGTGTACGACCAGAAGAAGCCTGTCGACATCACCCCTTCCTCCTTATCCACTCTCCCGCCCATCTCTATCGCTGTTTTTGGAACAGGAGATCGAGAGAGATGGAGGAGTGGAGGACCCTCTCTTGACCGGGAGAGGATGCGGCAGACAGAGCGCTGGCGGCGATGGCAGCCAGATGGAGAGAGGGGAGCTCCACGCGGTTTGGATGCTCGGAGATCGATGATGTTGGCGGCGTGGGTCGAGCTCGACGACGGCGGCGTGGGTGGACAGCTCCTGTTGGCGGCATGGGTCGAGCTCGACGACGGCGGCGTGGGTGGATAGCACCTCTCCTAGCAAGGTAAGGGAAGTGAGAGTGAGAGAGGGCGATGGGAGTATGAAGGGGGGTTGGGGCGATCGGCGGCGGGGATACCTGCCTGGCTGTCCGGGAGAGGATGCGACAGACAGAGCGCCGGCGGCGACGGCGGCCAGATGGAGAGAGGGAAGCTCCAGGGGGTCTGGAAGCTCGGAGATCGATGATGTTGGCGGCGTGGGTCGAGCTCGACGACGGCGGCATGGATGGACAACTCCTCTCCTATCGTGGAAAGGGAAGAGAGAGTGAGAGAGGGGGATGGGAGTACAAAGGGGGGTTGGGGTGATCGGCGGTGGGGATATCTACCTGGCTGTCCGGGAGAGGATGCGGCAAACAGAGCGCCGGAGGCGATGGCGACCAGATGGAGAGAGGGGAGCTCCACGGGGTTTGGATGCTCGGAGATCGATGATGTTGGCGGCGTGGGTCTCGACGACGGCGGCGTGGGTGGAGGCCGATGCGTCCGACGGAGAGGGAGGTGTGGTCGACGGTGTAGGGCGAGGACGATGCGTCTGACGGGGAACTGGAGGCCGGCCTTCACGGAGCGAGTCACGGGCCGACGGCGGGTTGGGCGAGGGGCGAGGGGCGAGGTTGATAACTGAGAGGCGGACTCAGCTCTCTTCCTCCGCCTCCTTCTCGCGATCGCCAATGGCTGATGGGAGATGGCCGACGGCGTGGGGAGCTAGGAAGAGAGGTAAGGGAAGAGAGAGTGGGAGAGAGGTAAGGGGGAGATGGGAGAAGTAGAGGGGATCAGGGGATGGGATGGCTGGTTATCCTGTCCCTTCTCTCTTTCTCTCCAAAAAAAAATTCAAAAATCGGTGGAACAGTGTTATTGGGCTGAAAACTTTGAGCGGGAATTGAAAACTTTAGCTGTGAATCTCAAAGCTGATGATCAGATCTGATCCATTGGATGTGTTTGTAGGCAAATTCTGACCACTCTTTATGTTTTATAGGAGGACATTTCAAAAACCATCCTTCCTTATATAATAAATCATTATGGGAAGAAATCTTTTATGATTTTCTCCTACCACCGCTAAATGTTTTGTTCATGAAGACTATTTTGGCCCACAAGATCACAAATACAAGCACTGCTGAATCTTTTCACATCTCTAGATCTCATTTTTGAAACCTTAGTTTCGTTTTTTTTGTTTTGATTGTCATCGACAGCAAAGATCAATCGAAATATTTGTGAAGAATTACTCTGTTTCTGATATCTTTCTCTTTCTTTTTTCCGATTTCTCCTCCGTTTGGTAAGGTGAATATATCTACATAACTATGCATAGAAATCAACATAAATGGTATACATTTGCATCAAAATAAATAAGCCAGGTTATGTAAGGAACCAAACTTAGATTCCATCTTTTAAAGCAGAGCTTTTTTACCTTCGCCGAAATGAGTACAAAAATGAGTCCAAAAACTGGAAAGGTGAGGAGGATTAGCTTCAACGACCGCAAACGACATCAATCATCATCATAGATATGAAGAAAAGGTATATGCTGAATCTTAGGCCAGTCCTCACCTCCCTCGCGGCAACGGCTCCACAGCTCTTCATTGGGATTGCAAATTGTGAATACCTTTAGCCCAAGCGGTAGTCCCATTGATGGCAGCGACCTGATACTGGGGCAGCTAATCCTTAGCTTTCGGAGGGAGGAGAGGCTATGCAGCTCCTCCGGAAGAGCCTGAAGCCTTCCGCAATGCCAAATATTTAACTCTTCTAAAGCGGTGAGCACTAATTGTTAACTCTTCTAGACCGGTGAGGCTCTGCAGCTCCTCCGGAAGAGCTTGAAGAGTATAGCAGTCACTAATTGTTAACTCTTCTAGAGCGGTGAGGCTCTGCAGCTCCTCCGGAAGAGCTTGAAGAGTATAGCAGTCTCTAATTGTTAACTCCTCCTCCGGAAGAGCTTGAAGAGTATGGCAGTTTGTAATTGTTAACTTTTTTAGAGCGGTGAGGCGCTTCAGGCTCTCCTCTTCGTCTTCAAAGAAATGGGTTAGACTTTTGCCTCTAAACAAATACAAGGCTCGAATGGCACCGAGACTTTTTCGTAGGAACCTGGCTGACAATATCCTCTGGTCATCTATGTTGAGCTCCTCGAGGGAAAGTGGCCCATCCTCTTCCATCCAGAGTTCCTCCAGTCTCGGACACCCTCGTATATGCAATCTCTGGAGAGACACCAGCCCTTGAAAACCCTCTAGCGCTGTGAGCTGGGGGCAATCCTCGATTTGCAACACCTTAAGCGCTGTCAACCGTCCAAACACCGGCAGGCTATTATTGCTTCCACTGCTGCTACTCTCTGGCATCCCTCCAACTGAGTCTCCTGATGGCATTGACGATGATGATGAAAGGGAGAGTAATCCAACAACATTTTTAAGATGCAGAGCTTCTAGTGTTGGAGGGAGCGGAGGGAAGGTTCTCAATTTAGGGCAATGTTCTACTCTGAGTTCTCGAAGGCTAGGAAACAATTGACGGCCTTCTACTCCTCTCCACTCCTCCAAAGTGTCCATGAATGTAAGTCTTAGCAACTCTAAGGATGGGAAGTTGGCATCGCCATAGAATTCATAACCTCCAATGATCCTGATACATGGCATTCCATATAGCTGCAGACATTTGAGGTGCTGAAACTGCCCAAGAGGCGGAAGGACCTTCCACTCATCGCAAGAATCCAGTTCAACATGACTTAGACTGGGCAACATTTGCATCGTAATCCAGCTCGGAGAGTTCCGACCATAGTACCCGCTAATTATCAGCTTCTCTAGAGAACGACTTGGCTGGAGACCCTCGATCACATTCCAAGCATCTGTACCTCCTTCACGTTGCCATTTAGGCCCCCAGCTCAATTGCAGTTCTGTGAGATTTTCCTTTTCGAGCAGATTAGCCTCCTTTGCTTTCTTCATGTTTGCTACTTCAGTCAGATTCTCGATCGTGAGAGATCCTCGAAGCTGGTTCATTTTTTTCAACTCACTTAGCTCATGTCCGGGCTTGTTGAAGACTCGGAATTCTTCTAGTTCCTGCAAATCTTTCAGCTTACCGATTCCGGTGATTGTAGATATTACATTCGAGTTGCCAATCAGATGCCTCAAATTGATCAACTTACTGAAGCATTCTGGTAAAAATCCCAAGAAATTTTGTAAGTACAACACTTGCAGGCGATGGAGATTACAAAAATCCTTAGGCAACTTCCAATTTGATGCGCCTTCTTGGAGCTTCACGCCTTGGAGATTCAAGTAGCGAAGATGCTTCAAACGAACAATGGCCTCAGGAGAACCATACTCCAAGTTGGGCCCAAGATCAAGCACACGCACCCTTTCCAACTTAGGAATTATCTCGTACACATTTTTACCAAAAAAGACAAGGGTGCGTAGCTTTTTCAGTTCACATAACTTCTCCAACTGCTTCAGAACAACTTCCTTCCGAGTACATATCGATAGATGGCGAACTGTTCTTGGGATCTTCTCGAGGTTTTGCTCTTGTAGCATGAAACATTGATATGCAGAAATTGATTGTGCTAGGTCGTGAATAAGGTCGTGCATCACATACTGGTTGTCCTCTCCGGTTGGTTGGAAGAAAGATCTGCGAGACAAATCATCAAAATATTCTTCCCCAATGGCCTCAATTCGCATGGCTCGATCATTCGGATGGATATAACCATGGGCCAACCAGTGGAAGATTAAGTCATCCCTATCGAACTCATAGTCTTTCGGAAAAATAGCACAGTATGCAAAACATTGTTTAAGGTGCAGAGGGAGATAGTTGTAGCTTACTCTCAGAGCCGGCATGATGTCATCCTTCTTCATATCCAATTGCCATACTTCACTCTCTAAGATACTCCTCCAATGCTCTTTATTCGCTTTGGAGTTCAAGAGCGTTCCCACTGTAATTGCAGCTAATGGTACACCGCCAAGTTTTGTAATTATTTTTTCGGCCAACTCTTTTAGCCCTGGTGGATGATTGCGAGGTTCTACACCTTTGAAAGCGCAACTCATGAAGAGTTGCTGGAAGATATCACCTGATAAAGTGCTCAATCGAAGAGTTTCAGTGGTGGTGCCCATGATCCCGGCGACTTTTTCATCCCGAGTTGTAACAATGATCTTGCTCTTCTTAATTCTGGCAACTTCAGTCTCAATCTCTTTACTTGCTACTGAACTGATCTCAGCGACTTCTGCATCCTGGGCTGTAGGTTTAATTTTCAACTCCAAAGTGATCCATGGAGCAAGGAACAATTCCCATTTCCTTTCCAAACTTTCATTCTCATCTAGATCCCACACGTCATCAAGTATGAGCAAAAGCCTCTTGGACATCACCACATTCTTGAGCTCTGCTTGGAGCCGATTGAGACTCCAGTCAGTCCCAATAGTTACCCCTGGGACGTCCTGAAGGATCTTTTTGGTGAGCCCACGTACGTCGAAATGCTCGGAGACGCAGATCCAAATCTTCAGGTCGAACTCCTCCTCTACATATTTTTCATTGTAAACAAATTGAGCTAGTGTGGTTTTCCCTAACCCTCCCATGCCAACTATGGGCAACACGGAGAGGACATTTCTGGTGCTGGATTCACGCTCGTCGTCATGGCTCGAGTTCACGAGCATAATCTTGATACGCTGCTTCTCTTCCTCTCGGCCGAACATTTTTTTGACGGGCAAAGAGGAGGTCTCAGTGCGCATTGTGGCCGTGGGGCCGTCATCGGCAACTTGATGGCTTCTGGCATCCAACTTGAGATGCTTGAGGTGAGTTACCACCTTTTGACTGATGGCGTCTAGTTTCTCGGTGATGGCGGTGATCTTGGTGGTGGACTCGTCGCGGGTGATAACACGGCGAGCAACATCGAAGTAGGAGGTTAATTGTTGTGACAAGTATAACAAGCAGGAGCGTAACAAGTTTGCACCCCCCGATGTACATTGTCGCAAGTATGGCAAGCATGAGCTTAACAAGTTTGCACCCCCCGATGTACGTTGTCGCAAGTATGGCAAGCAGGAGGTTAAACTGTTCTCCACCTGTTGTGAGTCGTCGTCGACATTGTCGACGTCGCTGTCGTCTTCGCCATCGTCGTCGTCGTCGTCGTCGACGTTGTCGCCGTCGTCGATGTTGTCGCCGTCGTCCTGAGGGATTAAGCAGGAGATTAAGCAGTTTGCAGCCTGCGATGTACGTTGTGAATCGGGTGGTACATCGGGATGTGCAAACTCGTCGAGGAGGTCCTCTGCATCATAGACGGCATCTTCGAGATCCCTTAGCAGCTTCTCGAGATCTTCGTTGGTAGCCATCTTCTGCTCCGCGATCGGGAGAAGGCGCTTGATGTCTTGCAATCTCTTCTCGAGATCTTCGAGTTTGGAAGAGAAACCCGACTGCCGCTCGATCTCCTCCTTGAGGTAGCTGAACGCCCGGTCCGTTAGTAAATTTTTAATGTAGCCGATGGCTAGTTCCACGGCCATATTTGTTGTTTGGGAAAGAGAGAGAAGAGATTAAGATTGATGAGCAAGCAATCGATATATAAAAGAGGCCTGAGTACGTAGGAAAGGTCACAGCACGAAAGCTGCCCCTGTTCTCTCGTTCGTCAGTGGTTTGGATGGAGAGATGAAGAAAATTTGATTCAAGACATCTAGAGAGAGAGAAGAAGAAGAAGAGGATTAAAAGCAAGCAATAGATAGATTAAAGATGAAGTTGTAGGAAAGCACAGAAGAGCTCGATAGATAGCTGCCCTGTTCTCTCTCGTTCCTTCGTAGTGTTTGTTTTGGATGGAAAGATGAAGTTTGATTCAAGAGATGAGAGCAAGTTGAGGTTTGATCTTTAGGAAAGAGACAGACAGAGAAAGAAGAAGAAGAGGATTAAGCAAGCAAGATCAAAGAGGAGTAGCAAAGAACAGAACTCGATAGCTGCCCTTTTCTCTCGCTCGTCAGAATTTTGGATGGAAAGATGAAGTTTGATTTAAGAGAGCAAGGTCACCTACATGCATGGATCGAGGAGAGGAGGAATACTTTTTTGGAGTTGAGCTCCTAATCTAATCACAAGAAGAGATTACAGCTACGTGGCAAGTTCCTAGGGCTCTATTCTAAAGGAAATACCATCATTTTTCCTGGTGGTGCATGTTACCGTCGCAGGAACAAATAGAGTTTTGTGATACCAACCCTCGTCGTTTGACCTCCTGTCGGCCACTATGTAATAATGTATATGAATATTGAGTTTTGCCGGTGAATGCAAGCTGTATTAACTGAATATAATAGTTAACAAGTATGCTGCCTTGTGAGGCTGTCCCAGTCTTTTAATATTAAGACTAAGTTCAATTAAAGTGACTTCGTCTGCTATTCCGAGCAACCAAACACGTCTAATCTAACCCATGTAACAAGTGGAGTTGTATAAGAGTGTTTTTTTTTCACCTAAAAACTATCTCAATAATGATCGATTTAAATGCGTAAAATATATATATAATGAACGGGAGAATCGGCCAACCCCCCATAAGTAAGACTTATGGGGGCAATAAAACATAGCAGACTGTTTTTAGGGTGAAAACCCCAGACAGCTTTCAAAATCTTTTTCTTAACCTACTCATGCGGTATTTGGGAATGGGAACCGCGTGTTATAGGATGGACACGCGCATAGATATGGGCCCCGTCTGCACGTGGCAACACAAAATCCAGGAGTTGAAGCCATTACTCTTATTTTAGTTTGTAGTACGATGGGACGGGACCCATTAGTATCACTATCTCACCATTAATAGGTCAGAAGCTTTACACGTGGCCATGGCATCAATGTAATGGGACAAAAAACTTTACATCGCACTGGGGCATTTCTACTTCCAAGCAGGCTAGTAGCTAACTTCTGACACAAAAGACACGAAGAAATTCACTAGTTTTGCTATCAAACTATAACTGCTGAATAATTGTGAACTGATGTGGTGTGACATCTGGCATGGGTCCATATATAGGATGATATATATTTCTGAGTTTCAAGGACCTAATCGGTATGATCACCCTAATAGATTACAGTTCCGGGTAAATTTCCAAACCTTTCTAACTTGCTCACCCTTTATAATTTGTTTAATCCATCTCCATCTAGTCTCCAAACCAGTCGAATTGTGAGTCCATCCTTAACTTTTCCGGGTTTTCTCTTTTCTGAGTTTTCCCTCTTTCGAGTTTTCTCTTTTTCAATCTTTGAAATTTAGAACAATATCAAAAGAATTTTTTGTTTTCAAAGTTTTCTATTTTTCCGAGTTTTCTCTCTTCTGAGTTTTCTCTTTTTCAATCTTTGAAATTGGAACAATATCAAAGTTAAAGTGGTGAGAGAAAACTCACACAAAAGAGAGAAAGCTTAAATGAAAAAGAAAAAACACAAACCAAAGAGAGAAAATTTAAATGAAAAAGAGAAAACTTAAACGAAAGAGATAAAACTTAAATGAAAGAGAAAAAACTCAAACAAAAAAGAGAAAACTTAAATGGAAGAGAAAAGACAAACCAAAGAGAGAAAACTCAAAACAAAGAGAGAAAACACAAAGTAAAGAGAGAACTTAAATGAAAGAGAAAAATTTTAACTGAAAGAGGGAAAACTTAAATAGAAAAGAGAAAATTTAAACCAAAGAGAGAAAACTCAAACCAAAGAGAGAAAACTTAAATAGATGAGAGAAAACTCAAACAAAAGAGAGAAAACTTAAATGAAAGAGAGAAAACTCAAACCAAAGACAGAAAATACAAACCAAAGAGGAAAAATTTAAATGAAAGGAAGAAAACTTAAATCAAAGAGAGAAAGCTTAAATAAAAGAGAGAAAACTTAAACCAAAGAGAGAAAACTTAAATGAAAGAGAGAAAATTTAACTGAAAGAGAGAAAACTTAAATAGAAAAGAGAAAATTCAAACCAAAGAGAGTTTTCTCTTCTCTTTTATGAGTTTTCTCTCTTAGGAGTTTTCTCTCTTTTATGAATTTTCTCTCTTGTGAGTTTTCTCTCTTTTACGAGTTTTCTCTCTTTGATTTGAGTTTTTTTATCTTTGGCTTGTGTTTTCTCTCTTTTGTTTGAGTTTTCTCTCTTTGGCTTGAGTTTTCTCTCTTTTACGAGTTCTCTCTTTTAAGAGTTTTCTCTCTTTGGTTTGAGTTTTCTCTTTTCTATTTAAGTTTTCTCTCTTCCATTTAAGTTTCCTCTCTTCCAAGTTTTTTCTTTTCTAAGTTTTCTCTCTTTTACGAGTTTTCTCTTTTCTCTTTTATGATTTTTTCTCTCTTATGAGTTCTCTCTTATGAGTTTTCTCTCTCTTACGAGTTTTCTCTCTTCTCTTTTACGAGTTTTCTCTCCTCTCTTATGAGTTTTCTCTCTCTTAGGAGTTTTCTCCTCTTTACGAGTTTTCTCTCCTCTTTTACGAGTTTTCTCTCCTCTTTTACGAGTTTTCTTTCCTCTTTTACGAGTTTTCTCTCTTCTCTTTTGAGTTTTCTCTCTTTTACGAGTTTTCTCTCTTTGGTTTGAGTTTCTATCTTTGGCTTGTGTTTTCTCTCTTTAGTTCGAGTTTTCTCTCTTTGGTTTGAATTTTCTCTCTTTAGTTTGAGTTTTCACTGTTTGGCTTGAGTTTTCTCTCTTTTACGAGTTTTCTCTCTTTAGCTTGAGTTTTCTGTCTTTGGATTGAGTTCTCTCTCTTTGGCTTGAGTTCTCTCTGTTTGGTTTGAGTTCTCTCTCTGGTTTGAGTTTTCTTTTTCTAGTTTCAGTTTTTTCTCTTTGGCTTGAGTTTTCTCTCTTTGGCTTCAGTTTCTCTCTTCGGTTTGAGTTTTCTCTCTTTGGCTTGAGTTTTTACTCTTTAGATCGAGTTTTCTCTTTTTGACTTGTGTTTTCTCTCTTTAGATTGAGCTTTCTCTCTTCAATTTAAGTTTTCTTTCTTTCGATTGAGTTTTCTCTCTTCGGTTTCTGTTTTCTCTTTTACTTTTATACTTTCCACTCTCTCTCTCTCTCTAGTTTGTGGTATAATACAACAAACTAGTTTCAAGAGACAAACTAGTTTGTGGTATATAGTCCATTCATATTTGTTGATGAGAATTAAGTAACCAATTTATAGTTTACAGAAGAGTGACACAAATGTCTAGTGACACAATGTCCATTTTGACATTAGAACTGGCGCTTCTTCAAGTTTGAATCCAACTTGCTCTGGTTGCCATGGAAAACAAAGCACATAGGTAACAGTCCACTATCACACGTCTCGAATTCTGATCCAATGTCTCGAAAATAGCAGGTCATCGATGGAAACCCATAAACTCTGCAGGTATACATCCAGTGCTGGAAATCAGGAGCAGCTTTGTCTTCCACAAGCGCGCCTCCGTTCACACTATAGAGCATAATTAAGCCCTTGCAAGGTAGGCACGTGTAACAAAAACGAAAACCTTACAGGTTACATAGGCTAAAAACACACGGAAAAGCCCACCAATTCTAAGAATCTGATTTTGTGAACCACTATGGAGGACAGCTTACTCGCGGAACAATATAACTAATAAATAAATGGGGTTTTTGGCTTAAAACACACGAAGTGGTTTTTTGAACAGTAAAGTTTGATTACTACGGAGGTTTAGCCAATTATCCGTATAATGATCTATATGGGTACGTATTTGGAGAGTTGTTAGTTCATTTTGATTCCACCAGTGCATTTGATTCGGATTTGGTTTGAACTAACTCCCGAAAACGGGGAACAACAAACTCAAAAATCTCTTGACATGGAACTTTCTACCTCCAAAGCAAACAAGGGCCCTAGGGGTTTTATACCAACATCCTCCGTCCGGAGATTAACGAAGCACAATCAATCAATAAATTAAGCCAGATGAGAAAGTAGAGAACTCGCTCGCTGCCAACTGCCCTGTTCTCATCAGCATTATTACTGTAGATGAAGATTGATTGATCAAGGAAAAGATGAGCCAGTTGACTTACTCGAAGGATGAAGACTTTGGTGGCGGGTCATGATCATGATCAGAAGAGAGTAGATAACTCGAATGTGAACGTGGATGGATAGGTACATGGCAACGTATGAACTATTAATGATCCATTCTATTCAATTCAATGGCTAGTTAGGCAACGTATGAACTATTAATGATCCATTCTATTCAATTCAATGGCTAGTTGCCTAACTAGTCGTTGAACCATGTTTTTGTAGGTAGGTGTTCAGTATAAATCGACTCTCTCTCAGAGATAATTTCAAGGCATTTTCATACACAATTATATATGGTGACTAATTCAAGGCATTTTCATACACAATTATATATGGTGACTAATTCAAGGCATTTTCATACACAATTATATATTTTCAAGGCATTTTCTAGGTTAATTAGCAATTCTAAGTAGATTTATCATTTCTAGTCGATTAACTTAGGATTAATTTAAGTTTATTCTAGGTAATCTTGATAATTATCCTTCATTAGACCATAAAATAGGTTTAATCTTGATTTCCATTTAACTTGACATTTTCGTTCGAACTGAGTTCGAAAGAGTTGTTCTTTATCACAATCCTTGATTTTGAATTGTTAGACTATTTTGACCTTGACCGGTCAACGGTCAGATTTCCAAGCTAACAGGAATCAATCATATATTTCCTTCCAAAATGATATATATATATATATATATATATATATCATCCTTATATGAGGCTATGGTTATAATTGAAACTTTTATTGTCCTAGTAGGAGAATGTCCTAGGTGAAGCCTATGTGGCGCCCATGTGGTATGATAATCCGAGATTGATGGGGGTCTAGTGGGAGGGAGTTATTGGGTGGTTATTAGGGTGGGGTTGGTGGTTACCCTGCTGTCAAGCCCCGACCCAGAAAACCCATCCAGATCGGGGAGTGAGCAACCTAAACCTATTAAATCATCAAGGGCGTGGAAAATTTTGACAAAGTCTTCTCTATAATTCTTACACAAGGAACCTGTACAGTTTCTCATATTTCACAATAAATTCAAATACTGGATCATGAGGGCATAAACAAAGATTCACAACTACAATATCTATTACAAACCCAATTTGAACATTTAGATAAACATCATTGTCATTAATATCAAAATTAAAAGTTATACAATTTGTCCTCAAATGCGAAACAATAGTCTCCAAGATTTAACTACATCAATAAAATAAAGGGTTAATAACACTTTAGTCCCCTCTAGTTTGACAAATTGTCATTTTACACCCAATATTTTCAAACGTGACAAAATGGACCTTGAAGTTTTCAATTAGGTCGATTTGAACCCTAGCGGGGGACGGCGTTAATCCGAGTGATGGTGATCTGGACGACCAAGAGCGCGTTGAAGCTCGATCGCTAGCGAGACAAGGTCACCGAAGGATGGCGATGGTACAGGAGACATCGTAAGGTTCTGGGCAGGCAATCCAATGGGTTGGATCGCCGGATTCGTTGTCGGAGGCGGCGGTTTTGGAAGGGACGGCGCCGAAGGTGATTTGGACGGTTGAGAACGCATCGAAACTTGATCGACGGTGAAACAAGGCCGCCGGAGGACGGCGATGGTACAGGAGAGATCACAAGGCTCTTGGGAGTCAATGCAATGGGTTGGATCGCCGGATTCGTTGTCGGAGGCGGCGGTTTTGGAAGGGACGGCGCC
>OY986972.1:6832393-6929082 GCA_963920575.1 Narthecium ossifragum
CCGATGGCGCAGTGCAGAAAGTAAAACTAAATTCTGGACAAAGCAATACAAGTTTGGTCTCAATTCAATTATGGATTGGCTAACATGTGTTTAGAAGAGGCTGGAAGTCATGGATATGAAAAGGGGACTAAAATCCAAATTCCGATTAAGATAAGAGAGCTAATAAACATCTTTCTCTTAGAGATCGACTTCGAAACTGCAGAAATTTTTAAATAGAACTTAAGGAAACTGAGATTTTAAGTGGTACATAATAGATAAAGCAGCAGAATCTACTGACCCAAAGGAGTTCAAACCACATTAAACTCACTGATTAACACCATAACTGCACTCCAACTTTCAGTTATACAACAAAGGTTGATACAAGACCACACCCTCTCATACAAATCAATGCAATTTACCACAATCTACAGTCTTGAAACTTCTATACATATGCAAGCACTGAGCTACAAAACAACATCCTTGCACAAAAAATCCAATCTTCCTCGCATATAAAAGATGATGCCAAGGTGTTGGAATAGTAAGTTAAACTTCACCTCCTGAAAAATATAATGAGAAATGGGATGAGCTAAATCTCACTATGTGCATTATACATAACACTATTGAAAGCTAAACTGAATCAAACAGTAACACACTTCACGATGAGTTTAAACTAGATAGAATGTGCTCACTCTTCGGCTAAACAGAATAACCCGTAATTATAAAACACACATAATTTGTACGAAATTCATTTCCATGATGAATCAAAACAGCTTTAAAGAAGCTGTGAGCAGAACAACTTAAGGAAGCTGTAAGGGACGTTTCCCCTTATTGTAATTGAATCAGATATTTAAGTCCCCTGATATAGGACTTCCAAGGGTAGCAAATCATGTCTCTAACATTTTAGGAAATCAAAACATATCCATAACATCCGAATCAACATCCACTGAATTGCAAAACTTGCAAAATTTTAAAAGATGCAGCCATATATACATAACAAGAATCTTCTATAACGAATCAAAATAGTAAGATCGTTTCAAAAATCCCATTACTCACTTAGACTTGTCTTGGCTTTCAATTCCCTTTTTTTGAAATAGTCTTTTACCTTTTTCTTCTCTTCAGCTTTCCCTCTTCCCTTGTTCTTCTTGCTGTCCCCTCTCTTTTCAGCTAGCCTCCCCTTAAGGGAGAGGATGAAGTACTCCAAAGTCAAAAGATGACTCTCCAACGTGGGGTTCTCCTCACTATGCTAGTAAGACATGTGTCTAGCAATAAGGGATGAGCTGTCCCAACAGCCCTGAGGTGTCCCCTCCCTCTTAGTGGTTTGCCAACTCATCTACATCTTAAGTCTATTCTCTATCATGCATAAGATCAACTAAAGGAAACAGATTTAACAAATATACTAGAGGGTTGGTTACTCTAATTTACTTTAATCAAAGAACAATAAGGCTGCACATCACAATAGAGGATAAAAATCATTAATCTAATAAACATCATGAAGTATTTCTAAGTTAAGAATTTAAATCTCAACAATGCTACTAAAAACATGGTGCAAAATTTAATAAAAAACATCAAAAGACATAAAAAGTAATACTAGAGTATTACATCCGGGCCCCCCCTCGCCGGTCAAAGCTCAAAAGCTATCGTCGGACCAAAGCTCCAGATCCGTCGCTCTAACTGCCGCTGATCTTGCCGCTGTCCCCCGTCGCAGATCCCGCTCCGTCGCTGATCCTCAGTCGGTGAACGACGGCCACCCTCTGCGACCAGTCTCCGACGCTCAAGACCATTTTGTTTTTTTTTCAATTATTTTTTTTGTAGTAAAATATTGGTAGTTACTTTACAATTCATAGGAAGTAACTACCAATATTTGTAGTTACTTCCCATAAATTGTAGTTACTTCCCATAAATTGTAGTTATTTTCCAGAAAATTTTTGTAATAACTTTTTAGCAAAGTTTTTTAGAACTTTTTGTAGATACTTCTCAAAAAAATTTTGTACCAATTTTTATAGTAACTATTTGTAGTTACTTTCCAGAAAATTGTAAAGTAACTACCAATAATTTGGGAAGTAACTACAAATTTTGGTAGTTACTTCCTAGAAATTGTAAAGTAACTATCAATATTTGGTAGGAAAAGGGTAGGAAAATTGGAAATAACTAGCAATATATGTAGTTATTTCCCAAAAATTGTAATAGAAAAATACTTCAATCTATTTATAAAATGTCTATTTATTAAATATTGGAATTACTTTACAATATTTTTGGAAGTAACTACCAATATTTGTAGTTACTTCCCATAATTGTAGTTACTTTTTCATAATTTGTAGTTACTATCCCAGAAAAAAGGTAGGAAAACTGGGAAGACCTGTGAGGACCCGCCCCTCTTTTTCCTTTGGCTTGTTGTTGACCCCAAGGGCAATTTGGGAAATTGCGCCTTGGCGGCCGTTTCACACTGGGTGTGGACACACAGACCTTGGTTGGTGCTCGTGTTTGTTTAGAAAGGTTAGGTGGACCTGAGATCGGAAGTTCTGGGCTTGGGCTTGTATTTCAGCCCAAGTTTGCCTTTCTGGGCATAGGAGATCGATCCCTTTGTCAAGGGAGATCGATCCCGTATTGCTAGCCGAATCGATCCCGCATGCAATGAAGATCGATCTCACTTGCCCTGAAAGTCGTTGGCAGTGGAGTTCGAAGGACGGCCACGGCGATGGCCGTCGCTTCCCCTGTCAGGGGAGGGGAGACTTTTGCTCCCCTCCTTCGCCTTTCCCCCGCCTTCGTCGGCTTTCCCCGGCCTTATCCCCTTCCCCTCCTCCTCCCTTTCTTTCTCTTCTTCTTTCTTCTTCCTCCCGGCCCTGTTTTTCTTCCCCTATTCCGGCTGCCCTCTTTCCTCCTCCGTTCTCCCTACTCCGGCCACCGTTTCTGGAGCTTGAAGGCTCGTTGGAACCGTGACGGCGTGAGGAAGATCCTAGGCTAGGCTTCGTGGATCGAAGCAGCTTTGTGGAGGTAGGGTTCTTACTCAAAGACTCCGGTTGCTTTTAAAGGTTTGAAATCCGGTTTTGTTTTCTGTGGAGATCTCTTGGTGTAGTTGATGTTTTCCGGTTTTGAAGCCTTGAGGAGCTTCATGGTACTTCGATCGATCAGCCCACCTAGTTTGGTGAGGTTTGGTTGCGGATTCCGGCGGCTTTCCTCGCCGTCCGCCCGTCGATGAACCCATCGGGATCGATCTCATGGGATGAGATCGATCTCGTTTGGGGTGGCACGCCCCGCCCGAGCGGGAGCGATCTCCCTAGGAGGGAGATCGATTCCTTGGCGGTTGGCGTCGGCGCATCAAGGGGTCACATACGAGATCGATCTCCATATGGGTGGAGATCGATCCCGTTTGGGTGACCAGGACGGGTGCTTCTAGCCTCGAGGAAGATCGATCCCATTGCTACATGGGATCGATCTCCTTCGACGCAGGGAAGGTTTTTACTTGTTTTAAATGCTATTTTGCCCTCGAGGCTTACCATGTTACTCATAATGCTTGAATGCTTATCGTTTTGTGGTTGAACCGAGAGGCTGATGCCTCTCGGGATATGTAGAATAAATGGGCTGACGGTATGCCCCTTACTGCTTTGTGGTAAACCGAAGGAGTCATGACCCTCGGGGGTGTTTAGTATAAATGGGGCGAAGGTGTGCCCTTGTTGTGTTGTTTGTTACTGTTTTCCTTATTCATATTCTGCCCTGCTTCCTGTGCATTAGATATGCTAGGTTAGACTAGGTGGGGTTGACCCACCCACTTCGGTGATCAAAGGCTAAGTGCTGGATGCCGTTACCCGACATGTGTCCCCATGTTGGTGTCCAGCAAGGGTAGAGGTGTCCTAAAGGTATCGTCTGGGCCACCCTGTGTCAGGGACCGTCGGAGGTAGCCCAGTCCTCGAGCAGTGGTTGTCGGAGGGACGTACGTTGGACAGGAATCCTGGGGGGGGGAGAAACATCGATGGGATCGATGGACACCCTGGCTAGGCTTAGTCTTTGGTCGGGAGTTAGGGGTCGTGTTGGCTGTGCTGCTTGGAGTACTGAGAGATGGTAGTCTTAACCGTGGTCGTTTCGCCAAGTGTGGAGATCCCGCTTGGAGAAAGGTGTCCTACTAGTAGCGCCATGTCTACCCTGTGTCAGGGATTGTCGGAGTTGCCCACTCCTGAGCAGTGGTTGTCGGAGGGGGGTACTTGGGACAGGAGCCCTTCGGGTTGTTGACGGGATTTATGGGATCCTTGGCAAGCCTCAGTACTTGGCTTCAAAGTTGGTTCGTTCCGGTTTGCCTTCTTAGCGAGAGTAGTAGAGTAGGACCCTGCTGAGCTGTTGCTCATTCCTACCTGGACTGTGTTATTTGCAGGTGCAGGTCCCAGCTCCTCTCCGGTGCTTACCCCTCGGTCGTCTCGTGGTAGCGCGCCGGCACCTGGCCATGTCTGAGGGTCAGGATGGTTTTGTTTGTGCCTCTGCGGAGACCCCGGTGGGTGTTGTAGCTTTTTGGGGACTGTTGTTGAACCCTTGTAAACCTATTGTATTAGAACTCTTGTTTAACTCTATTATATCTGTTTTGTAATAGATGTTAATAGATGTTGTTAGGTTTCCTTCCGCCTTGTTCTTGTTGTTAGTTGTTTCCGCCAGCTGTCTGTTAGTTTCAACTGTTTCCGCCAGTTGAAGCTAGTAGTTGTAGGCCTTTCTCCCTCGTGTCCCGGCCCGGTTTGGCGTCTGCGGGTCGGGGCGCGACAACTTGGTAACAGAGCATAGGTTGTAGATCCCAGGGAGCTGGATCGGGTCTCTGCGGAGACGTGCATGGGTTGGGGTAGTTCTAGGGTGGGAACATCCCTGTTTGCTTGCTTTCTTTTCCGCTGAGTGTGTTTGTATCTCTTTGCTGAGTGCTGTTCGTTTCCGTCTTTGACGAGTGGAACTCGTGTTTCTGTTGTTGGTACTGGTGGCGGCACAGTATGCCGGAGCTCTCAGAGAGGTGGTGTCCTACTGGTATCGTCGTGTCCACCCTGTGTCAAGGACCGTCGGAGGTAGTCCAGTCCTTGAACAGTGGCTGTCGGAGGGACATACTATGGACAGGTACCACTTGGAGAGGAGATTAGGAGGTTGATCGCCGCGTTCCAGGGCGACCAGTCCCTTCTGACAGCGGGACCCACACAGCAGACTCCCTGGGAGGGAGGCCAAGGATAGCAGTCCGAGCGTGGGCCAGCGCTGTGTTTCCACTGCCAGCAGCCGGGGCACTTCCGCAGGGACTGTCAGCGGCGGAGCTCGCAGGGTGCGGCACCGTCGGGAGGTCGAGGCGGAGAGGCCTGGGCTGGGCGTGGGCAGAGAGGTAGAGCCGGGCAAGGCCGCAGCGGAGGCAGAGCCAGAGCGGATGGTGGGGGACATGTGTTTGCCCTACCCGACCGCCCCTACGTAGACGAGCTACATCCTTCCTATCAGGACTACTTGTCGCAGCACCCGCTTCCACTGACCGTAGCACCACCCGCCTCCAGAAGTAATTTTTACCGCTTTGTAGTATCCCGCTATGCGTTGTTTTCGTTTTCGAGCCCTACCTTGATCGAATCTCGAGGACGAGATTTCTTTTAAGGGTTTTAGGATGTGAGGACCCGCCCCTCTTTTTCCTTTGGCTTGTTGTTGACCCCAAGGGCAATTTGGGAAATTGCGCCTTGGCGGTCGTTTCACACTGGGTGTGCACACACAGACCTTGGTTGGTCCTCGTGTTTGTTTAGAAAGGTTAGGTGGATCCGAGATCGGAAGTTCTGGGCTTGGGCTTGTAATTTAGCCTAAGTTTGCCTTTCTGGGCATAGGAGATCGATCCCTTTGTCAAGGGAGATCGATCCCGTATTGCTAGTCGGATCGATCCCGCAGGCAATGAAGATCGATCTCACTTGCCCTGGAAGTCGTTGGCGGTGGAGTTCGAAGGACGGCCACGGCGATGGCCGTCGCTTCCCCTGTCAGGGGAGGGGAGACTTTTGCTCCCCTCCTTCGCCTTTCCCCCGCCTTCTTCGGCTTTCCCTGGCCTTATCCCCTTCCCCTCCTCCTCCATTTCTTTCTCTTCTTCTTTCTTCTTCCTCCCGGCCCTGTTTTTCTTCCCCTGTTCCGGCTGCCCTCTTTCCTCCTCCGTTCTCCCTACTCCGGCCACCGTTTCTGGAGCTTGAAGGCTCGTTGGAACCGTGACGGCGTGAGGAAGATCCTAGGCTAGGCTTCGTGGATCGAAGCAGCTCTGTGGAGGTAGGGTTCTTACTCAAAGACTCCGGTTGCTTTTAAAGGTTTGAAATCCGGTTTTGTTTTCTGTGGAGATCTCTTGGTGTAGTTGATGTTTTCTGGTTTTGAAGCCTTGAGGAGCTTCATGGTACTTGGATCGATCAGCCCACCTAGTTTGGTGAGGTTTGGTTGCGGATTCCGGCGGCTTTCCTCGCCGTCCGCCCGCCGATGAACCCATCAGGATCGATCTCATGGGATGAGATCGATCTCGTTTGGGGTGGCACGCCCCGCCCGAGCGGGAGCGATCTCCCTGGGAGGGAGATCGATTTCTTGGCGGTTGGCGTCGGCGCGTCAAGGGGTCACATACGAGATCGATCTCCATATGGGTGGAGATCGATCCCGTTTGGGTGACCAGGACGGGTGCGTCTAGCCTAGAGGAAGATCGATCCCATTGCTACATGGGATCGATCTCCTTCGACGCAGGGAAGGTTTTTACTTATTTTAAATGCTGTTTTGCCCTCGAGGCTTACCATGTTACTCATCATGCTTGAATGCTTATCGCTTTGTGGTTGAACCGAGAGGGTGATGCCTCTCGGGATATGTAGAATTAATGGGCTGACGGTATGCCCCTTACTGCTTTGTGGTAAACCGAAAGAGTCATTACCCTCGGGAGTGTTTAGTATAAATGGGCCGAAGGTGTGCCCTTGTTGTGTTGTTTGTTACTGTTTTCCTTATTCATATTCTGCCCTGCTTCCTGTGCATTAGACATGCTAGGTTAGACTTGGTGGGGTTGACCCATGGACTTCGGTGATCAAAGTTTAAGTGGTGGATGCCGTTACCCGACTTGTGTCCTCATGTTGGTGTCCAGCAAGGGTAGGGGTGTCCTACAGATATCGTCTGGGCCACCCTGTGTCAGGGACCGTCGGAGGTAGCCCAGTCCTCGAGCAGTGACTGTCGGAGGGACGTACGTTGGACAGGAATCCTGGGGGGGGGGGAAACATCGATGGGATCGATGGACACCCTGGCTAGACTTAGTCTTTGGTCGGGAGTTAGGGGTCGTGTTGGCTCTGCTGCTTGGAGTACTGAGAGATGGTAGTCTTAACCGCGGTCGTTCCACCAAGTATGGAGATCCCGCTTGGAGAAGGGTGTCCTACTAGTAGCGCCATGTCCACCTTGTGTCAGGGATTGTCGAAGTTGCCCACCCCTGAGCAGTGGTTGTCGGAGGGGCGTACTTGGGACAGGAGCCCTTCGGGTTGTTGACGGGATTTATGGGATCTTTGGCAAGCCTCAGTACTTGGCTTCAGAGTTGGTTCGTTCGGGTTTGCCTTCTTAGCGAGAGTGGTAGAGTAGGACCCTGCTGAGCTGTTGCTCATTCCTACCTGGACTATTTTGTTTGCAGGTGCAGGTCCCAGCTCCTCTCCGGTGTTTCCCCCTCGGTCGTCTCGTGGTAGCGCGCTGGGACCTGGAAATGTCTGAGGGTCAGGATGGTTTTGTTTGTGCCTGTGCGGAGACCCCGGTGGGTGTTGTAGCTTTTTGGGGACTGTTGTGGATCCCTTGTAAACCTATTGTATTAGAACTCTTGTTTAACTCTATTATATCTGTTTTGTAATAGATGTTAATAGATGTTGTTAGGTTTGCTTCCGCCTTGTGTTAGCTGTTTCCGCCAGCTGTCTGTTAGTTTCAACTGTTTCCGCCAGTTGAAGCTAGTAGTTGTAGGCCTTTCCCCCTCATGTCCCGGCCCGGTTTGGCGTCTGCGGGTCGGGGCGCGACAGGACCCGTACCTCCAACCCGGTCTGACCACTTGGGTCGAGGGTCTGGTTCTGTTGGTTTTGGGCTTGGTTGGCCTTGCTTTATGATCCCCGCTGATCGTTGCAGCTCCAGGGGTAATTTGGTAAATTACTCTTGCGGAGTTGGTTCCACACACGCGTAGCATACTCACGACCATGTGATGATGTATGTGTTTAATTAGACTATTAGGAGTACCCCAGATCAGAGGATTTGAGTTAGATCGCAAGGATCAAGATTTGAGCGGTCGTGATTAAATCTGGCTGATCAAGTGGTTAGGAGACTTAATCACTGTTCGATTAAACCCAAACCTTCTTAACCATTTTCTCTCTCTCGTGAGGGTTCTATCCCGATTGTTAGAGAAAGAGAGGTGGCGACGAACCAGAGGGGAGAGGAGAGCTTGGCGGCATCGGCGGCGATGGCGGATAGCGGCGATCGCGACCCGAGGCAACGGCTACTAGTAGAGAGGACGGCGGTGGCTGGGTTTCTCTCAACGACGATCGGCGCCGACGTGCAAGCAGCAGAGATCTCGAGCTCGGGGGCGACGCACGACCGGAGAAGACGAAGGAGAAGGCGAACTCGACGCTAGAGGTAGGGTTGCTTCCCTAAACCTGGTTTAGGACTCTACTAGACTAGAATAGGGTTGGATGATTTGTGGTTTGAGATTCCGGCTTCCTTACCTCTATGCTCTTCCCGGGGTTTTCGCTAATTGCTAGGCTATGCCCTGTTTCCCTGATTGCCTTCCTTACCATGCTATGCCCTGCCATGGTTTTTGCTTGGGTTGTTTGTGATCGACTGAATTGCCTGAGATGTGGGTTTCTCTGTTTCTTTCCCCTGTCCTTTGGCCGGTTGGATGTCGGGGTTCCCCCAGCTTCCCTCCCTCCAGACTTGATCGATTTTTTCCTCTGTTTCTCCTTGCTGCCGGTGGTTGCTTGGCTTCGATTATCCCCTTCCCGGTGAAGTCCCTCGAGGACTGGCTCCAAGCTACCATCAAGTCAATTTCCTTCATACTAGGCTTGCCTTCTGGTTGCCTCGACTCAACCGGGGTGCTAAGTTCTATAGGTGTTCGATGAAATGCCACAGAGGGGTGTTGAACCGCTGCTATGATGGACCCTGTGTTGAACCGCTGCTATGATGGACCGTCCTCTTCCTTCGTTGATGTAATGCCATGCTCGCTTCCTTATCTTGTCTATCATGCTTACCTTCTGGCAGCTATGTCGTACTTATGATTATGCCATGCTCAGAAATGCTTTTGTCATGCTTGCTTGCTAGACACTGTAATAGTACCGCTATACCTCACCCACATGTTTTCTATGCCTCTGCTGCCCTAGCCTCCGCTATGCTTAGCTTCCTGTTGTTGTGCTTGGTTTTAATGCTTACTGCCATGTCCTTTCTATGTCTCCTTTCTGCTCACTCGCTGATGCCGTTAAGTCATGCTTACTACGAAGAGTAATAGGATGAGTAGTCCTCTATGCTATTCTCTGCTTCTTCAGAACATCTGCCATGCTTCGTTCCTAATGTTGGTTTTCTTGTATTCTTTAGATATTCCTTTATTTCATCGGGATTGTTAGATCTTAAATTGAGTCAGCTTGATCTATAATGCATACATTTTTCGTTGGGTTTCTTGATTGAACATATATTGTCTCAAGCTGTGCACATTATTGACTTTATGCAAGTGTGTGGCTTAGATGTAGCTCTACGATTTAGTTCCATGCCAATTGATCATTGATCCTGTGCTAGATGCTAAATGCTAATCTTCAGTGCACTATGTTATGCTCTCAATCAATTCCGGTGATCTAATACTAGCCTCGAAAATTCTCATATTCCCATGCTGAATATATACCTCACGCATGCCTTGCAGAAATTCATCCTCTTACCGATCTGTGGACTAACCAAGGGGTGATAACCCTTGGAAATGTTTATATTAAATGGGCCGAAGTTGTGCTAGATGTTTAATCTGTTTCTTAATACTATGGAAATGCTTATATTGTGCGGGCCAGTGGTGCCCTGTTAATTGATTAGCTAGGGGTGTGCCCATTGTACAATTTTTGGTTGACGACCGTGCATGTCGTCGTAATGCCGAAATTTGGATTGAAATATGTCAACTGCTTGTGGTGGTTATGCATTGACCCGTATTATGTGTATGGTTAAGTAATTGTTATTCCTTGTTGTACGTTAATAGCTTAGCTCCCTCTTTTATCATATTGTATGCTATATTGGACATGCTTGATGAGATGTCATGTAAAGACACCTAGGCCTAGTTGTTTGAGTAGGCTCATGCATGATGGTTGCATTAGAGACATTCAGGCTAGGTGGTAGGCGATGGATTCGATCGCCGATCCGGGGTTCTCGGGTAGCCCAGATCTAGCCCTAGGACCGGGGTTTGGGTAGTCGAGGATTAGGACGTGATTGGCATCAATGAGTATGTTGGATATCATTTGAGGTTATTGCTATAGTCGACTATGGATTATATATTTATATTTGAGGTGTAGAGGTCGCGTCGGTCTCCAAGGCCAAGTGCTAAGGATGGTTGTCGATGCGTTCCCTGACATGTGTGTCCCCGCGAGAGATGGTATGACTGGGCAGGGTGGTACCTGGACAGGAGCCCGCAGTCTTTGTTTCCTCTCGTTTGTTCTTGGGTAAGGGTGATCCCGCATGGTACCGTTCCCCTGTTGGTGCTTAGGGTGATCTTGGTAACATGTTCAAGAGAGGTTCATGACGGGAGCCCTTGGGACATCGATAGGGTTATAGGACCCTTGACATTCCTTAGACTAAGGCGGAGAACGACACAGTTGCAGTTTTCCCTTCCTTTCTGTGCGACGTAGAGTAGAACCTTACTAGGCATTGTTGCTCACCCTACGTGGGCTGCATCGGCGATGCAGGTCGATGCAGTTCCTTCTTTCAGGTGTTCCTTTAGAAGATGGCGCGGCATTTCGAGGTGATCGAGGACTTGGAGCGTCGAGATGTACAAATTGATGTATAAAATGTTGTATTCAAGGATATAATTGTCTAATTATTAAATTCAGTTGTATTTGAGAAATATTGTAATATTCTTTGATATAAATGCTGAGGAATGTGAGGATGTTGAAAAAAAATATATATATAGAAAATGTACAGGTTTCTTGTGTTGTAATTATAAAGGGGATTCTGTCAAACTTTTTATGAACTTGAGGATTAACATGTTTAAATGTATAGCAGTTATATGCTTGTGCGCCAATTGATGATGTAAACAGGTTTAGGTGGCTCACGCCTCAATCTGGATGGGTTTTCTGGGTCGGGGCGTGACAAATCGCCTTCAATTCCTTTGGATGGCGGTATCCCAGAGCAAGTCTGGACCAAGAAGAAGATCTCCTACAACCATCTCAGAGTCTTTGGATGCAAGGCCTCAGTTCATGTTCCAAAGGAAAAGAGAAGCAAGCTTGACCAGAAGGCCAATCAATGCATCTTCTTAGGTTATGGAGAAGATGAGTTCGGTTACAGACTATGGGATCCGGAGGCAAGGAAGATCATAAGGAGCCGAGATGTTATCTTTGTAGAAGATTAGCATGTGGAGAGCAGTGGGAAGTTGAAAGAACAGACATCTCGTACTACCATAGAGATAAGTAAACCTATATCTCTAACTCTGCCCACAGTTCATGTAGAAGATGGGGAAGAAGAAAACCAGTTTACATTTGAAGAGTTTGAAGAGGAAGCAGCGGAAGTTGGAGAGGGTGAAGAAATTCAAGAGGATCAAGCAGCCCAACAAGGTTCTCCCACACCACAACTGAGACGCTCTTCCAGAATACCAGTTCCATCTACCAGGTATTCTTCTTCCAAATATGTGCTGCTAACGGATGCAGGAGAGCTAGAATCCTATCAAGAAGCGATTGATAGCGATCAAAAGGGGAAGTGGGAGAAGGCTATGCAAGAGGAGATGGATTCTCTACATGAGAATCATACTTATGACTTGGTAGAGCTGCCCAAGGGAAGGAAAGCATTAAGGAACAAGTGGGTGTACAAACTGAAGACTGAGGAAAAATCAACACAGCTAAGGTACAAGGCACGACTGGTGGTAAAAGGATTTCAGTACAAACAAGGTATAGACTTTGAACAAATATTCTCTCCAGTAGTGAAGATGACCTCTATTATAGTCCTTGGGATGGCAACAAAGTTAGATTTAGAAATTGAGCAGCTGGATGTCAAGACGGCGTTTCTTCACGACGATCTGGAAGAAGAAATATACATGGAGCAGCCTGAAGGATTCAAAGTCAAGAACAAGGAACACATGGTCTGCAAGCTGAAGAAGAGTCTCTATGGTCTCAAGCAGGCACCGAGACAGTGGTACAGGAAATTTGACGCATTCATGCTACAACATGAGTACCATAAGACAACTTCGGATCATTGTGTCTACATTCAAAGGTTTGATAATGCTGATTTTCTTATCCTCTTGCTTTATGTTGATGACATGCTAATAGTAGGAAAAGATGTCAAGAAGATCCAAAAGTTAAAGCAAGAGATGTCCAAGTTTTTTGCTATGAAAGACTTGGGTCAGGAGAGGCAAATTTTGGGCATGAAGATCATACATGACAGACGCACTAGAAAGCTATGGATGTCACAAGAAAGATACATCGAGAAAGTGTTGAAACAATTCAAGATGTCAGAAGCCAAGCCTGTTAGATCACCGCTAGCAGCTCACCATAAATTGAGCAAGGAGCAGAGTCCTAGAGGAGATGAGGACATGGAGGAGATGACCAAGATTCCCTATGCTTCAGCTGTTGGCAGCTTGATGTATGCCATGGTGTGCACGAGGCCAGATATTGCACACGCCGTAGGAGTCGTCAGCAGGTTCATCTCAAACCCGGGACGAGAACATTGGGAAGCTGTCAAGTGGATACTCAGGTATCTTCGAGGAACCTCAAAACTTGCTTTATGTTTTGGGAATGAGAATCTAGTGTTGGAAGGGTATACAGATGCAGACATGGCCAGGGATGTGAATGCAAGGAAGTCTATATCAGGCTACTTGGTCACATTTGCCGGGGGAGCAGTCTCATGGCAGTCAAGATTACAAAAGTGTGTTGCCCTATCAACTACTGAAGCAAAATTTATAGCTGCAACTGAAGCCTGCAAGGAGATGTTATGGATGAAGAAGTTCACTGTGGAACTTGGATTGCAACAGGAGGACTACACAGTGCATTGTGATAGTCAAAGCGCCATCCATATGTCGAAGAACTCAAGCTTTCATTCGAGGTCCAAGCATATTGATGTCCGGTATCATTGGATCAGAAATGCACTCGAAGAGAAGCAGTTTCAGATTCAGAAGATTCATACAAGCAGCAACCCATCAGTTATGATGACTAAAGTCCTCCCGAAGGAAAAGCTCCAGCTATGTAGAAACACAGCTGGAATGGAGTCCTCCTGAGTCGAGAAGGGGGAGTTTGTTGGGGTTTCTCTCCTCATGAAACCTCAACAAACGGAATCCAGTTGTGTGGGAACAACTGGACGCGGCACAAGAGGAGAAGAAGAAGGAGCTGTGAAGAAAAGGAACGTGGAAACCAAATCTGGGAACTTGGGATCAATCCAATATGTCTTTGGATCGATCCAAGTTGAAGACGGATCGATTCGGACCACAGTTGGATCGATCGGTGAATCTCTCACAGAGACGTGGTTGCAGGTCTGCTCAGTTGGATCGATCCAAGTCCTCAGTGGATCGATCCATATTCAGTTTCCAGAGACGCGGATTGTAGAAGCGCCCAGTGGATCGATCCAACCCACTTGGATCGATCCAAACCCAGATCCGGATCGATCTCAGTCCACAGGGGATCGATCCCAGACCAGTTGACAGAGAATTGGCTTGGCCGACGCACAGATTGGATCGATCCAAGGCATCTTCGGATCGATCCGGAAATGGCAGATTGGGTTTTTTGGACGGTTAAGATCTATTCCGATCCTAATTAACTTGGGCCATATAAATAGGGGTTATATGATCTTTTTAGGTCATCTTCTTGTTGCTTGAAACCCTAGAGAGAGAGGTCTTATTCTCCTCTAAAGAACCGTTGTAATCCATCTCTTTCATAGTGAGATCCTCCTCCGCCCCGTGGTTTTTCCTTCTCAGTGATTTGCTGAAAGGTTTTCAACGTAAATTTTAGTGTTTTGTTTGATTTGTTTTCTCTGTCTTGTCTCTCTCCGTCATATCGATGATCTAGAACTTGGGTAACATCGGTACACCCAAGATCTCAACATGAAACAGTTCAACTCCATCTAGAAGCCATAGTTGAGTTGGAGTGGGAAGTCCTTCAACCGATGGACTTTACAGTGATCAAGATTTTGATCTCAGAATAAGGATTGAACCAACAGTTATAGTTTTGATGGACCATGATCACCTAAACGTGGATCTCTGCAAACAAGACAACAATTAACATTCACTGTGAACCCTCCACGGGGCTATGAATGGATTGTAGAAAAGGGGTTTCCAAAGAGTATTTGCGGTATGTATAGAAAAACTCTCAAGTATGCAATTATACTTTGTTTTTCCAAACCTATTGGAAATAAGGAAGAAGAAAAAGAAGAGATCTTATAACTTTATTGATTCGGCACTAGCATTAGGATACACAGTAATATCTTTGGTTAGGCGCAGTGAAACAACGCATGGATCCACTTTGTCCACTTAAGTTCATCAACCCCTCTTTTACTGAACTTATATCCAACAATCATTTGTGAAGCCCTCACCAGCCCACCATCTTTTTGACTCCTCCAAAAATGGCGGCCAACTTTTAAAAGTTGATAAAAGGAATTCATGATTCATATGTTATATCAACCTTATATTAGCCGGTGCATTTTATCAAACAGATCATATTGGTCCATCACTTATATCAACTTATATAAATATGATATTTGATGAATACATATGACAATAACCTTTTATTTAATTTAAGGGTTAATAACATTTTACTCCCCTCTAGTTTGACAATATGTCAATTTACCCCTTATAGTTTAAAACGTGACAAAACGAACCATTAATTTATCAATGTGGTCGTTTTACACCCAATCAGCAAAACTCCGTTAGCCGGGCTGACGGCAAACCGGCTGAATAGATTCTTTAACTAATTTTGACCGATTTGACCTGCTAAACCCATAGACTGACGTCACCTCTCACTCACCTCTCTCTCTCGTTCCCTACTTCACTCCCCCCTTCCCACCTCTCGAGACAAGCACAGGCCGGCAGGAGCTCCGTCGCCGGCTTGCCTCCCCACTGCAAGTCCTCGCCGGAGATTCCAAAAGCGCCGAGTTCCAACCTCGCCGCTCTCTCTCTCTTCCACTCCTCCGTCGCCGTTCCATTCTTTCCTCGCTGTCGATGGCGCCGGATCATCCTGGCACGGTCACTGCCGCCGTCACCACTTCCTTGGCCGCGTCCACATCACCGGCTCCTACGTCTTCCCTTCCCCCTCCGACGCCCCGCTTCCGTCTTCCCTTTTCTCCTCAACGAGCTCTCGCCCGCTGACGACAACCCAACAACCACTTCAATCCCCAGCGCATATCCGCCCCTTCGCCGTTCCAACCTCCCGAGGTCCCCCTTCACAGCCGATGATCTCCCCCGATGTCGGTGACTTCCATCTGAGCTCGACCGTCGTCGAGACCCTCCGCCTCCTTCGGTTCCCGCACTCCGCCGCGCCATCTTCCCATGTGGCACTCCCTCTCCTCTCCGACGATGCCACGACTCTCCCCAACGCCACCCGACGATCTCTCCGTCACCGCCAACCCCGACTGAGAGCTCCGTCGCCCGAGCTCCCTCCACTTCCCCCGGATCCAACACACACCGCAAAGGTTGGCATGGCGAGCAGAGAAGCTGACCTCGAGGCCTGAGACGGCGTAGGAGATGATGATGGCGAGGGCCAGCGTGGAGGCGGGCATCCTCGCCTGTGAGCACGAAGATGCCGGCGCCGACGACGGCGCCGATTCTGAGGAAGACGAGGTCGAACCAGGAGAGCTCCCGGCGCATGTCATTGAGGCTGCACTCCCGGATCTCATGGGCCTCGAGGTGGTGAAGGAGCTACTTCACATGTGCTATGAGAGTGACAACGGCAAAACCGGTCAAGCGGGTCATGTGCGTCGCACGTGATCTATTTAGCCGGTTTGCCATCAATCTGGTTAACGGTGTTTGAGATTTGGGTGTAAAACGACCACATTGATAAATTAAGGGTTCGTTTTGTCACGTTTTAAACTTTAAGGGGTAAATTGACATATTGTCAAACTAGAAGGGAGTAAAATGTTATTAACCCTTTTTTTTTATATGCGTACTGTATTAAATAATATTATTCATATGTATAATAAAATATTAATATAAGTGGGTCCACATGCCACATGTCATATCATGATTGGTCTACATCATGCAAAAGTTTTTTATATTACATTATTTTAATAATAAATATTAAAATATTATTATTATATTAATATAAGTGGGTCTGCATGGGGATGCATTGATAGGTACAAACATTTTTTTAGTTTATTTTATTAATAAATATTAAATTATTATTATTATATTAATATAAGTGGGTCCGCATGGGGATGCATTGATGTGTACAAAAATTATGTTATATTATTTTAATAATAAATAATAAATTATTATTATATTAATATAAGTGGGTCCGTATGGGGATGCATTGATGTGTACAAAAATTATTTTATATTATTTTTAATAATAAAATATTAAAGTATTATTATTATATTAATATAAGTGGGTCCGCATGGGAATCCATTGATACATAATTATATAATAATTATACACTTCACGTACAAACATTTGAATTAACTTAATAATTAATTCAAATGTTATAATCTTAACCAACTAGCTTACCCACTATTATAATATTACTAGGTGGTCGGCCCGTGCCACCTGGCTCGGCTAACTGCCCGCCCCCACTATCTCTATTATAACTTACGCCACATCAACCACTATTCTTTTTTTTTGTTTATTTAATTATAATTTTATACCACGTATATGCCACGTGTATGCCACGTGTATGCCACGTGTGTATAAGTTTATGACTCCCATGATGAGTCATAAAAGTAACTACCCTTGGATCTTATAAGGTAGATAAGTATGTATATTTAAAACTAATCTCCTGGCTTATGATTATAAGGATGTATATTTAAAACTAACCTAGGGAAGATGATAAAAATATACAAAGTTAACTTAGGAAAATATACATGTAAATAAACTAATAGGGGGTAAACGGTTATAACCGTTTTTGCTCCTTATATATAACTAGTACTCACCTGTGCCCCTGGCACAGTTTTTAGTTATTGTTAATATAAAATTTTAACAAACTCCATGTAGTTTGTCTGGTTAGACGGCTATGTTGACTCGTAGGTGGTCCAGGGTTCGAAGGTTGGTCATAGCTTTTTGTTCACTGCCACCATAAAACATAGCAAATAAAATAAAATATAAAATAAAATATTATAAGTCTAACTTAGAGTATATAAAATAAATATAAGTCTTTGCATATTGCATAAGATAATATTAATAGAACTTAGGTTGATATGAATTAATGCAGGTTTATATAAAGTAAACTTAAAGAATATATATAAAGAAACTTAGGGGATATGAATTAATGCAGGTTAACGGTTATTGCTCCTTATAAGGTTGATATATTATATATTTTATACAGTTTACGTAAATATACTTAATAATCAACCTTATAAGGAGCAAAAACGGTTATGCATAATAACCACCCTTATAAGGTTGATTAAATTTATACAATTATATTTATCCTATAGTTATGGTATACTAATCTAATACAATTAACCTTATATAGTATCCATACTAATTCATTTATTAAATTTGGTTTTTATAACTGAATCATCCATTAACCTAATGTTTACCCTGCCATGTGGCAGGGGGCCCACCTAGTTAATTTATATATTATAATCTTAACTCACGAGCCTAACCATTATTATAATATTATATATTTTATACATTTTATAATTCTTATCATTATCCAAAGCTTAACCCACTAACCTACCCCTGACAGAACCAAACGGCAAAATGGGTTAAGTTTAGCCCCATTTCTTATCCTTATTTTTTTACCCCTAACTCCCTTAACCCGGAATCAAACGGGGCTTAGAGCTCAGAGACATTAAAAAAGTTATTAAACGTCATGTATCAAGTGATCAGTCTTTTTTTGAAGAGTTAAGCCATACGGCTACAACAAGACAGGAATTACAAGAAAACTAAAACTAGATCAGCCACCCAGGACAGACCCCTGGGAGGCATTACAGTTAACAACTAAACCCAAAATACGAGCTTCTCTCGCCAACCAGTCAGCAGCAGAGTTCAATTCTCTGGGTATGTACACCACCTGTATATTAGCAAATCTTTCCATGTTCTTCCAAATCCCCTGTAATTCACTCACTAAATCCGATGACCAGGGGCTCCTTCCATTGATTAAGTCAACTACAAAATGAGAGTCGCATTCAATGGTGACGCACCTCTCACCCCGATCAGCTGCTTTAATCATCCCTGTATTAACAGCTTTTAATTCAGCCAGAAGTATCGTATTAGATGTACAGTGATCTGACTCCATCCAACATATATCGTCTTTCCGATTTTTACAGACTACTCCTATTCCAGCAGCCAGCTCACCTTGTCCCATGGAAGCGTCAACCTAGACAAAAACGCCATCTCCAGCAGTATGTGGGCTTCAGCGCTTACCTTTCTAGTTAATCAACAAGTACTCTTTCACTTGCTTGCAAACAAGCTTCCAGACTTTGGAAGGGTCTTATTCTTCCTTTTGATGTATAAACAAACATCTCGATTTCCAAATCCACCATAGTGTGTATCAAATTGCAGATTTCAGAATGACATTTCTGTGCAAAGATGAGGAGAGCTGTAGCATCTGAAAGCATGAGGAGATGGAAATATTACCTACATCCACCCCTGAGCCTTCAAGTGTTCCACTCCAGACCTCTTGAGCAAAAGGGCATTTGCACAACACATGTTCCACTGTTTCATCTTCAGTTAGACAAAACGGGCAGCCTTTGTCACTAATTAGACATAAGTTCCACAGCGAGGTTCTTGTAGGAATTTTCCCATACCACAGTTTTCATAGGAAATGTCGCACTCATGGACCGACAGGTGCTTTCCAAATGCTCCACCAGGATTGTCTATCGACATCCTTCTCTTGTCTAAGTTGTTGCTCCTCTATGAATTTATAACAAGAAGAAGTAGTGACCTTCCCTGCCGGACCCCAAACCCACATTGGGTCACTGCTTGTGCTAGTTCTGTCCACTTCAAGGCTAGTGATGAGAGGAATCAATAGAGGGTGGAACAGGCAAGAAAGAATCTCATGATCCCAAAACCCATCTTCGTCCAATAAGTCGCTAACAGATAAATTCTGAAGGTTACCTGAGTCAAATAACCCTGGCTGGAGACTTAAAGGGCCCTCAGGTAGCCACCAGTCCTCTAGGCAATTGGCACGACAACAGATTGAAGGGGACCAACGCAGGCCTTTGCGGAGAAGGGCTGCGGCCTTGAAAATGGATTTCCACAGACATGAGGATCTTCGCCTAGGGCTCGAAGGGAGGATTGCTGCTTGGAGATTAAATTTAGCACGCACAACTTCAGTCCAGGCCGTCTTGGTACTATCGAGGAGTTTTGCTGCGCGACGCATTCTGAGAGCTATCTGCCATTTACTGAGATCTTTGAGGCCCAAGCCGCCATCTGATTTGTGTCTACAGACCGTATCCCACGCCACAATTGAGAGGCTACCTTTGCTTCCATTCCACATGTAGCTTCGAAGAAGAGACGAAATTTGACGAAGGATGGAGATAGGGACAGGGGTAGCTGTCATGACATGAACTGGGATGGATTGAAGAACAGATTGGATGAGGGTGACTCTACCTGCCTCTGCCATCTTGATTGCATTCCAGTTAGATAGACGACGTTGCACTGCTTCAAGGAGATAGTTGAAGTCTGCCGGCGTCAGCTTCCTTGAATCTAATGGAACCCCGAGGTAACGCCAGGCTCCGATCTTTTCTTCAAATTGAAGACAATCCAAGATGATCTTCTTAGTTTCCGCTAAAATTGATCGTGAGAACTTCACTCTAGATTTTTGAGGGTTCAATTCCAGCCCGACAAGTGCCTTGAATCGCCTTAGGATAGTTAGAAGCTTCCTAGCCTCCAATGCGCTGGCCTTGGAGACAAAGAGGCAATCGTCAGCGAAAAGCAAATGGCTGAGGGAGAAGGAGCTACCTGAAAACTGAACTCCAGTGAGGGCAGTGAGCGGCTGCTTGAGAAGGTTTGTCAGTGCCTTTTGAACCATAATGAACAGATAAGGGGATAGGGGATCCCCTTGACGAAGTCCTCTGTGGGCTGTGAAAGATCCATGCACACGACCATTAAGGATGATGGAAAATCTCGTAGTGGTCACACATAGCATAATCAACTTGATCCATTTTCCTGGAAAATCCATAGCAACCATTAAATCTTGTAGAAACTCCCATTTTACCGAATCATAGGCAGCTTTAAGGTCAATTTTGATAGCCATGAGGGGATGGGACGCTGGGGCATGGTGGAGGCAATTCATCAATTCTTGTGCAGCCCCAACATTGTCCATAACAGAACGACCAGCAACATAGGCAGATTGTTCGAGACTGATGAGAGGATCAATCACCCCCTTCAATCTGCCGGCTAAGAGAGATGAAATTATCTTGTAGCAGACGTTGCAAAGACTAATGGGGCGAAAATCTTTGACCTTTCTAGCATTCTTACACTTGGGCACAAAAGTCAGGAAGGTATTATTCCAATGATTTGGCATCTTCTCCTTCTCAAAGAATTCCTTCACCAGCCTCACGATATCAGATTTAACCGTTTCCCAGTGCCGGATATAGAAGTCCACTGTCATGCCATCAGGACCTGGGCATTTCCCCTTGCCCATTCTGAAAAGGATTTGTTTGATCTCCTCCTCTGACACCTCACGCAACAGTTCCTCATGAGCCTGAGGTGGAATCTGCCGAAGGGAGGGAAGAGCTAGTTTATGCCTTGAAGCTTTCTCAGCCCACAGAGACTTGTAGTGGTTAATAAACTCCCCTGCAATGTCTTTCTGAGCTGTGAGTAGTGATCCATCATCAATGCGAATTTCCAATACCTTGGAGGAGGACCCAGGAGGTTTAAGCAGCCTATGGAAGAATTCGGTATTTCTGTCTCCTTCATTCACCCACTTTGATCTTTTAAATTGGGCCACATAAGCATCATGTTGTTTGGTAACAGCCACGATCTTGTTTTCCAAGGCCCGCATTTTCTGTTCATCTTCAAGGGATAAAGGGCCTGCGTCTTCTAAGAGATAGAGGCTGTTGAGATGCTGCTCAATCCTTTGCTTCGAATTGAATAGGTCAAAATCATCCACTCGAGACCACGATTTCATAGAATCCTTGACTTCGTTGATTCTCCCTTTGAACTGGAAATGCAGCGGACCTCTCCTCTGGCGCTTCCAAGCTCTCTGTACCAAATCTGTGAAGGCTTGACTGTTAACCCAATTCAATTGAAGGCGAAAGGTAGTAGGGCCTTTAAAATCCCTCTGTGGATCAAGAACCAGCAGAAGCTGCCTGTGGTCAGAGCCACCGTAGGAAAGGTGGTGTACTTCTGCCCGCGAAAACCAACTGTACCATGCAGAGTTGCAGAGGCAGCGATCAAGCCTTTCCATGATTTGTTCCTGGCCAAAGCGACGATTGGACCAGGTGAACGATGACCCGCGATAGCCTAGGTCAATTAGGTTGTTGGACTGGATGAAGTGGAGGAAGTCTGCCACTACACCATCGTAACTAAAAGCTCTTCCTCCGCGCTTCTCTGAAGGGGCAGCAATAGCATTGAAATCACCCAGTAGGAGGTGTGGCCATCCCCACTGGTTGACCCTTGCCAAGGCTTCCCAAAGCTCCACTCTATCTCGCCTATTTCTTGCAGCATACACAGATGAAATGAACCACTGGCCATACCTTTGGGTGGTAATCACACCATGGGCGGCTTGGTTGGTGAATTCAAAGAAGGAGACCAGTCCCACGCTGCGTCTCCAAATTGCCAAAATTCCGCCACGTCTCCCGCGGGAAGTAAGAAGGAACGTACTCCAATTGGGTTCTAACTGCGCATCAACATCCCCCAACTGATCGGCTTGCATCATAATCTCTAAAAGGAAGATAAAATCCAAATTGTGCTCTTGGATCAATCTTCTACCTGCTTTGACTGCCCGCCTTGCACCCAAGCCGTGGCAGTTCCATGAAAGAATCCTAAACATTTGCTTGGGATGGTGAGGAAGGTCCTCCACCGGTGCTTCCCCACTTCAGTCTCTTGGCTTCATTGCCCAACATAGCTTCATCCATACACACATCTTCAGCGGATATGGATAAGGCCTGATCTGGTGGTCGAACTGTAGATTGTGAGAGAGGAGAGAAGCCCGGAGGATGTCCAGGAGAATCGGTGGTCATGTCGACATCACCTGGTTCATCTTCTGCGCCTCCCACAGCAGCTAAGGCACCACTCACGTTCTCCTGCAGCAGCGCCTTCTGTAACTCTTCTATTCCATGCCGGTGATAGTCCAGTAGCTTTTCCTTCGTCATGTCTTCCGTGTCTTCACCCCTTTTGCTTGATGCCTCTGCCCTGGATGACCCCAACTGCTGGCTTGACTTAAGACCTCTTGGTATGACTAAAGGCCCCGGTCTGTTGGGCCGGCCCCTCTCCTTAGCATACCAGCCAAGTTCATGTAATGACATTTCGGCTAGGATATCGTCTTCTATGTGTATAATATCCTGAAGCGGCTCGAATCGGTTCCCCTCTCCTAATCCTGGCTCAGACCGTTTCCATACTGCCTTAGGTTAGGGTTTTTACTCGCCGCCGCCTCCTTAGAGTTTTTGGGCGATGTCTTATGAATGACCAGCTGTCCATCAGAATCCATCCGTTGATTCCAGCTGTCCTGATGATTCTGATTCACCCATGTGTCATCACTGGCAGCAGTCATAGGGTGTTCCTGCGGAGCATTTTCCTTACCCTGCTCCGTCTTCTTCCCACGATCTCTCGGCGCCATCGCCGGTGCTTTAGAAATGGGTCGATAAACTGGGGGCCGATGCCTGCAAGTTTGGATCGTTTGCCACCCGATCTCATCTGTACTGATGCCGAATGCTCCCCTAACTTTACCCAAAAGCTCCTTCTTAGCTTCATCCTGAGTGGTGTCCATGGCTTCCCCTCCATTGTAAACCGGAGTTTCAACTTCGGCCTTCCTCAATAGACATTCCGCAAGTTTGTGGCCAAGACATCCACAGTGTGGGCACAGAGAGATATTCTCATATACAAAAGCTTGGGTATACACTGTTGGGTGGCCCTCTGAGTCTTCATACTCAACTTCCGTTTCAGTTATCGCCGGCTGTGACAAATCGACCTCAACGCAAACTCTGGCATACTTTCCCCTATCGATGAACTTGGTGGAGTGATCTAGAGCGACAGGGGTTCCTGCTCTCAATGCCACTGATAAGATTGCCTCCCTCTCTCCAAACTCAAACGCGACATCAGGGATTCTCATCCAAACCAGTGCTCTGACAAAATCCGCCGCTCGGGGACGGAAGCAATCACGCCATCTAATGAGCGACAATGTCTTCCCATCGACCATCCAAGGACCTCCCATGAGAACAAGCAGCATGTCTTCCTCGTTTCCAAATTTGAATGCAAAAACTCCATCTACTCTGTCCACTACTAGGAATGGTTCACTGGTCCACCACATGCCCGCAAGCCTTCGCCGGAGGAACTCTATGCCAACCGGACCTCCCACAAAGCGTCCGAACAAGGTGTGCTTCCATCTCGCTCTCCCTCTAGCTAAAACCTCTGTAGAGATGACTGCTCTGCCAGGCTTGGCCGACCTGCGGATCCTGTTTAGTTCCTCATGAGAGACAAACTTGGAGTGACTGGTTCCCTGACTCGCAACCTTCGCCCACGAGATGCTGGTCCGCCCACCAGTCTCGCCGTTCGGAGGGTTGGAAGATGAGAGGTGAGGAAAGTGTTTGTCTGGAGGCTCAGCGAGAGGCTCCATCAGCTAACTTGAGCACTTGATCAGTCACAACTACAAGAGAACATTCAATCTATCCGCCAGGTACTTTAGGAAAAGGAGCATATTAGTGAAACTATCGATTAACCTTTACTGAGATCAACCAAAAGAAATGTGATCAACTCACAGAATAGTAGCTTTGCAAGGAGAGATTCAAAAAAAGAGAACTCGCCCATAAAGAACTTCTCACATATATCAAGCGGCTACTGATCAACTCACAAAATGTGACCAAGGCACTTTCCAAACTCGCACTTGATGACTTGGACGATCAACTTGTGGATTTATAGGCTGGATTGCATACTGCCAAGCGGTCTTCATTCTAAATTCAAAAACCGAGTATCCAGTGTTTTCGAATACTTGTCTAAGATAGGGTCTTAAGCAACTCATGTTAAATACCATTGATCGGTCTTAACATTACTCCAATGATGTTGATCGACCATGTACATTTGTTGGCCATATTTCATTTTTTGGCAATGTTGATCGGCCATATTTTGATTTTTTTTGGCAAATGTTGGTTGGTAATGTTAGACTAATATTAGTCATTCAATTCTATCGAGAGCAATATTTTTGTTTTCCCGTATGGTTGGGATATAAAGTTTTAGATATCTTCCATATCATATTCTTGTGAGCTCCGCCTGAGATGCTCCGTTTAGCCATACTTGATTGATTATGAATGGCCTTTTCCAATTAGAAGATCAGTTCCCATATTTTGATGATTTAGAATCTAAAGGTAATATGGACTTCCATACTAAATCACCCTCTTGAAAAGAATGGGCGACCACTCGTTTATTATATGCCTTTGCCATTTTTAGTTTCTAACACTTAATATTTTTTAAAGCAAGCACCCGTCGTTCATCCAGATCTAATAAATTCTGAACGATGGCTTCTTCATACAATTATGTATTCAATTCTTCTCATTTTAACACTCTGAGTGATAAGATATTAATCTCAGCCGAAATAATAGCTTCTTGGTCATGTGTGAGTTGGTAAGGCATTATTTTTGGACTTGATCCAGGAGACCTTCTATACGCCCATAGAGCATGTAGCAATTTTTCATGCCACTGTCTTAGATTGTCGTCCATCATTTTTTTGATTATTGACTTGAGTGTCTCATTAGATGCTTTCGCCTGACCATTAATTCGACTGTGCATAATATGAGGTTGAATTTGCCATTTTAATTTTATATTCTCCCAAAAATGTTTTAATTCTATCACTCACAAAAATTATCCCATTATCTGAGACAATCGTGTGGGGGTATGCCAAACCGACATATTATGTGTTTCCAAATAAAATCGATAACTTTATTGTCGGTGACATGTTTTAGGGGAATTGCTTCAACCCACTTAGTAAAATAGTCGGTCATGATAATGACAAGTGTATGGGACATGGATTATGGGGGATTTATTTTCTCTATTATATCGATTGCTCATCATCTGAACGGCCATGTCTTTATAGTAATTGATAGTAATTGATAATTATGAAGTCGGTGCTCGACGTATCGGACCATGTTTTTGACAGGTTACGTAACTTTTTGCGTAATTGACACATTCCTCCTCCATTTTTGGTCAATAATAGCCACTGTGAATTATTAGCCATCTCATTTTGACTCCAAATTGGTGCGCACCACATATTCCTTCATGGATTTCGACCATCACTTTCTATACTTCTGTTTGGTCTATACATCCCAGTAATAAACCATCTGACCGTTTTTTATATAAGCAATCACACATAACAACATACTTGATAGCCCTTAATTTTAGAACTCGATCAACTTTTATGGCTGGGTTGCTTAAATATTGTAATAATGGTGCACACCAATCGTTATGTATTTCAATTATATTGACGACATGCTTCGTGTATGATGGCCGTTCTAAAGTTGAGCGTATGATCCCGGATGTAAGTTTAAATTCACATTCCTGTCGCCAAAGTGATTTATATCCGAAAGCAATCAGTGCCAAGTCGTTAACCTCGGCATTCTATAGTCATGGAATAAATTCCAAGTCGAAATCGACCAATTGATCTAATAATTGTTGAGCGATAGAATTAAAGGCGATTAAAGTATCATTTAAACACTTATATGTACGAAATAGGTGATTAATTACCAACTATATATGAGTCACCCTTAATTATTTAGCACATGAGCATGATTCTCGCGATGTTATAGAGAAATCTAACCGGAGCACTGTAGCAGTGCTGTAGCAATCCGAACGTTAAAAGTGACGCAGAGTCGAATGAGCTGGATAACAACCATTGACAAAGTCAAACTAAAAATAACTTAACGACGACTACACACACGAGGATATACGTAAATGCAAGCAACAAAAACAGATTTAGAAGGATATGTATGTATTTAATGTTTTATAAGTGTACATACATAATTATAATTAGGCTAGTTTCAAAGGAATATATAATTATGCAAAAAAAAAAAAGCCCATAACACAACCCGAGCCAAACATACGCAGTACGTACGCGTATCAAATTTCAGCAGTAAATAAGGCTTATAATTTCACATAAAAGAACTTACCTACTTCTTCTTCTTCGAATTCTTAAGATTCAGGGAATGATCATCAAGCTTCATGCATGGGTTGTTTTAATGGAAACAATTAAGTAGCAAGATTATTTACTTACTAAGTAGTAGCTGTAAGTTTCATAGTGTTTAGAGGCACCGCATGGATGTCCTTTTTTCTCCAACAAAGAAGCAGCAGGATATATAGAAAAGGGTATATACGTGCAAATCCAAACGGACGAGTTCGTTATTCGGAGCTACTCATCGTCCCTTTCTCACTCCAAAGCAGCCTCGTGGCTACCCCGCCCCCTCTTACGCGTTCCTCCGTCCAACTCGTAACAGCCTCTCCCTCCCCTCCTCCTCCTCCTCCATGGCTTCATCTCACCGCTGACTCCATTGCTACGACTGCTGCCGCTATATCTTGTCAAATATAGCCAGCCACGGCCATTGCCTCCGATCGACGAGAGACGTACGGCGATCATATCATCATGAAGATGAAGAAGGGAGTCACAGGCGGCGGTGGCGTTGCATGCGCCGCGTGCAAGTATCAGCGCCGGAGGTGCACCGCCGACTGCCTCTTGGCGTCCTATTTCCCTCCGGACCAGCCCAGGCAGTTCCAGAACGCCCACCGTCTCTTCGGCGTCAGCAACATCATCAAGATCCTCAACAAGCTCCAGGACCCCACTCACAAGCCCGAGGCCATGCGATCCATCATCTACGAGGCCAATCTCTGGGACCGGTACCCGGTCCATGGCTGCGTCGGCGAGATCCGCACCCTCCTCTTCCAGATCCATCAGGCTCGGCTCCAGCTCCACTCACTCAATGCCCATCTAGACTTCTACCGCAGCCACCTCCACCTCTCGCCAGCGATGCAGTTAGAGGCCGCCTCCGGTGGCGGCGGCGGCGACCACCCCCTCCTTCGACAGTCCTTCGAATCCATGTCACTCGCTGACGCCAACAGCAACGTGCTCGACATTGGTATAAATGGCATCGACGATGTCAAGAGCATCGACCAATTGTGGGCTGCGAATCAACTCTCTTGTTCCAATTACAACAGCGCCAACAACATTTCTTCTTCCAATCCTAATATGGCTGCCATCGTACTGGAAGCCCAGCCAGAATTCGGATTCCTTGCATCCGGGGCGGCGGCGGCTCAGGTGTCCGACGAGATTTCTTGGTACCTCGACACGATCAACGAGGATCACCATTCCTATATTGATTCTAAGGACGTCTATGAGTCGAGGTCAGTTTGATTCCTTAATCCTTATATATACTTCATCTGACGTTGTGGTGTGTGTATATATATATATATATATATATATATAAGATTGATTGCTTTGTATGATATTGAACTCTTGTGTCTGTACGAATGAATAATGGCAGCTTGGAGTCGCCGCTGAAGGACACAATGCAGTCTGTGGAGCATGTGACGGAGAATGACTTGAAGAGTGCCGCTGCATGCTTCACTCTCACAAGCATCATGAGCTGATCAAAATGGAGACGTGTGCTCGATCTCTTTGATTAATCTGCATGCCAATTACTCTTTTTTTTGTTGGTTCGTTCATTCATCTTTATGCACTTCATTTTTACCTACGAGTATTTAAGGAATTACGTAACGTTGATTATTTTGTTATTGTGGGGTTTTTGTTTTGGAGCTCTGTAAGTCATAGATGTTTGTCAAGAAACACACAAGGTGAGTTGAGATTTAATCCAGGTTCTCCTTGTATGCATTACAATGAAAGTGAATTTCGCCGATTGCAAATATGGCCGATTGGAATTTAGACTATTTGAAATTTGATCATTATTTATTATTTACCAGTAGACACTTTGGCTGTCAGTTTGATACACTAAATAATTGAATCTGAAAGATCTCAACAACCCGAAAGTTGTAGATCTTTTCGTCATCTTTTCAATAGTTCAAGAATCAGCCAATTTGGATATTTTATGTAAAAGTTATGGTCAAAATACTTCAGCTGTGTTAAAGCTAAATATAAGGATCATTTAATGACAATATTTATGAAATTGTCATTAAATCATCCTAATGACTTTAGGACATTGTTATATTTTATGACTAACAATTAGATTCTATGAGCTCTGGGATTTTTAAATAGTTTCTACTTCAGTTTTCTAGTTTTAGGTCAAATTCTATTTTTAGTATACTTAAGAGTTTTTTCTATTTTAATCAAGTTGGGTCAGCTAGGAACTAGGCTCGGGTCCTTATAGATTATGTCAGCTCATTGAAGTTTGTATAAATGTAGCGAGAGTTCTCTAACGCATACATATCCTGCATCGCCATATATGCAGGATCCCCGAATCCTTATGGAGACATTTGAGCTCATGTCTTTCTAAGTCATCTGAATCATATTTTGTCTACACTGCAAGTAGTCCTTTGCAGGTCTTAAGGTTCATATGAGATTAATGCCTACTGCAATTGCATATACTTTTGGTATGTTTCTGAAGACATTTATACTAATATATTCATTACTATCATGCCTAATGGAACAAAATATTCAACAAGAAAAAAGCAACAAGCGTGGAGGATTAGTGATATGGACGACTTGCTCTTGGCGCTGGTGCACTCGTTACAGACTGGATCATATTCGTAGTCCTTCGGCTACTCTTTTTTTTTTGTTGATTAATTAAGCTATAGGGCTACAAACCTCAAAAGAGGCTAATTACAAAATTGCTGGCCGGAAGGGTCCCCTCCTGTGCCCAAAAAATGTCGACAAAGCCTTAGTGCCTCTCGTGCGAGTTGATCAGCGTGCATATTCTGCTCACTTGGAATGTGTGCAACATGAAAATCAGCAAGCCTGAGTGCCTCTCGTGCGAGTTGATCAGCGTGCATATTCTGCTCACGTGGAATGTGTGCAACATGAAAATCAGCAAGACTGCGGCTCGACCACCATATGTTTTGTACAAGATCTTTGCATTCCTCTACAAGCGGTAGTCTTCCCCCTATCATGTTCAAGTCCTTCGGCTACTCAGTACTGTATTTCTAGGACTTTCTTCCCTCAGTAGTATATCAAGTACGTTTTGTACTGGCACCAGCCGCACCACTGGCACGCATAGCATATCGAACATTTTGTGTGACACGCACGACCGTGCTCAATGATATGCACCACTGGTCGACCATACGCCCCTATAGACACTAATTTCCGGCTAAATCGGAATTTTACAATATTTACATAACCGTCTTTATAAGGTAAATCGGCTCTATATATTCTTTGAATGTTTATCACCTTAAGGCCCTGTTTGGCGACGTCGTTAACACACCCTCGTTAGCCCTCCACCCTCGTTACACACCCTGGGCCCACCCCAAATATAAGCCTCCACCTTCGTTGGCCAACAACGAGGCCTCGTTGGCCTCCACCCCCGTTAGAAGCCGGCTGCCAAACAGGGCCTAAAAACATACCTAAAGTGCTCTGTATATGACTTTGCATGGTTCTAATGGCATCCTACACGAAACAGGAGCATCATGGCATTTTGGTTAACTTTTATTCCCGAGGGTATTTTTGGAAATTCAGGGCGAAGTATGTGTTAGAATTTCCCACTATATTCCATAATGACCTTCCATAGCTAGCTTTGATGGCATCTACATAAGCTAAAGTGATGTCCGGGCCTTTTTTCAAAGATATTTTGGGAATTTACGTAAAAATACATGCATATACTCTCTCTCTCCCCCCTACACCCCATCATGTCTTTACATTAGATAACATCATACTTAAATTAAAAGGATTTAAGGGCATTTTGATAACTTTGTCTACCCAAGGGTAATTTGGGAATTCAGGTAAAAATATACACCTAAGCTCCCTACTACATCCCATCATAATTCAGCTAAAACGATATAAAAACATTTTGATAATTTTGTCCACCCAGGGGTATTTTGGAGATTCTGATCAAAATACATATTTAGACTCCCTATAACATCCAATAGTGCCCCTGCATGATCTTGATCACATCCTATACAGAACAAAAACACAAGAGGGTGTTTTGGTAAAGTTTACCCTTTCAGAGGTATTTTGCATATTCTGGCTAAATACAATCATGAACTTTCCACAACACTCTAAACTAACCCTTAAGATTTTTTACATTATCCTACATACACAAAAGGCTATTTTGGTAATTTCACCATTCAAGGGTATTTTCAAAATTCTAATAAAAACACAAATATTCATATGTTCCACAACTCTTTCATTGGTCTTAGATAGCTTGACGGCCTTCTATATAAACCTGCAAGTTTAAGAGGATTTTCCCCTCAAAAGGGTATTTTGGTCATTTTCAACCTCTAAGGGGGTGTTTTGCACGCAGAATATGCGGTACCCGTGGGATGGAATGTCGTGCCCTGACCCGCGAAAGCCCAACCGGGCTGGGCGATGCGAACCGGAACCTAACTAAATGCGGAAATAATGGCGAGGGGTTCCCCCCAACTTACTGATTTCATTAACAATTCATAAACACCCCTGAATAATACAATAAATTTTAAACCTCAAAAGATATAATATAATATTCAAAAACCTCAAAGGGGTTACAACAGTTTATACATCTTACTCCCGTAGGAGACTAACTATAACAAAAATGTAGAAAGTGATCACCAATCCTCAGACCCCGCCAGACGCCGCCGCGCCACCAAACACCTGCCCGGTAGGGGCTACAGAAGAAGAGCTGGCGCCTGCACCTGCAAAACACAGCCTGGTTAGGAGTGAGCATAAAGCTCAGTATGGTTCTACACTACGCCACACAGAAGGAAGGGGGAACGCAAGAGTGTCGCCCTCAAGTAAGACCTGGGTGTACACAGGGGCCCCATAACCCCACCGCGTGTCCCTGAGGCCCAAGGACGGCACTCAGTGGCAGGACAACACTGGCGACGCACAACTGCAGGGAGCGACACTGCAGGCGGGAAAAAGGCACCGCTAAGTAGACAACTCCTCTACCCCAGGATCAGCACAGTGGGACACCGGCTACACCTCAGCATCTGACTCAAGGCCGACACGACCTCTATAATCATCAAGCAACATGTGTATCAGTCATCTAAGCTTATCATCAAGTTTGACTGGACACCACAATTCGAACCGAGTCCTAACTACCCAACCTCGGTCCTAGGGCTAAATCCGAGCTTCCAGCCTCGGGACGGCGATCTACAAATCACCCACGCCCTAACCTTATGCAACTAATGCACAACAGAGAATGCATTCTATGAACATACACAAGCAAGAGAAATAGGCATGCAACAGTATGTCAAGGCAGCATACAAGTTTAAATGGATCGCTGCAGCGGTGCTACCAACCACTGCCAGCAGATCCGCAGCGAGTCCCAGCATTACGACGGTACCACGACCGTCAACCGCGAACTCCTGCAATGGGAAGCAACCCCGAAAACCGAAGAACAATAAAATATAATATTATAATCTGAACTTATAATATTATATTAAAACACCAAAACATTCTCTACATAGCAGCTAGTTGACCCGTCGATCCGACGTCCTCTAAACCCTAAACGATGTCGGATTCAAGATCCAAATTAGACTCATGTAGATCTACATGCTGGGATCAACATATCCAAAATCGCGAAACATCCAACGATTCGATTACCGGGAAAACACTAATCAAAACCACTAAAAATAGTCCACAAAACCTCATCAAACAGCCTTGGGATCGATCCGGAACATTTGGATCGATTCAGGAAGTATTGGATCAATCCGAAACATTTAGATCGATCCAAACAGCTTCAACTTCATACCATCTTCAGATCAGTCTCGTCGCAGGCCACGAGAAAATTCACCACAATCGGAAAAATACGAAATAAACTAGAATGGAAAGATAACTCAAAGATCTACAACTCTTATTCTCAACACAACCCAAGATAATACACGTACCAATCAGAAAACGCGCCGCAAACTGGCTATTCTTCAAGAACAGCATAAACCGGAAAATCCGAGATAAAACATGCATAAATCCTATTGAAAACTTAACCAAAGTTCATGAAACTTAAACCAGAGATTATACTAAGAAACATGCATCCAACAACACAATTACAGCAAGATCTAACGGCTATACTAAGAGAACACCCCTAAACCACTCTCGTAGGTAGAACACCTACCGAACTGCGCTAATCCTAGGCTGATTCCCCACTAATCAGTCACCAACAAGGTTCCAAACCACTTCAGGGATCTTCCTCTCGTCGCCACGGATCCAACGAGCTTTAGAACACCCAAAACGGTGGCTGGAGAAGGGAGAACGGAGGAGAAGAAAGGGCTGCCAGAACAGGGGAAACAGAGCCCACGGGAAGAGGAAGAGGGAAGGAAGGAGGGGAAAGAGAAGAGGAAGAAGAGTGAGGGGGAAGGCCCGGGGAAGGAGGGGGAAGGTGAAGGAGAGGTCCTCTCCTCTGATAACGGAGAGCGACGGCCATGACGGCCGTCCTCGCAAGCTCAACTGCTCTGCTACAAGCTCAACTGCCCAACTACAGTACCCGAATCGATCCAAGGCCAAAATGGATCGATCCAAGACAGGCTAGATCGGTCCAAAACACTTGGATCGATCCGAACGGGTTAAAAACCCACCGACTCGCTCACGAGTCCGATCGATCGCTCAAGGGCCATAAGCTGCCCAAAAGCAAGCTTCAGCGCGCCCGAGCTGGGATCTTCCGATCCCGGGTCCACCTAACCATTCTAATCAAACACTAACACAAACAAGGTCAGTGTGTGCACACGCGGGTGTGAAACAAACCAACAAGGCTCAATTTACCAAATTGCCCTTGCGGTCCACAACGAGCCACGGGCCCGACCCAGGCGGTCGACCCAGGAATGGAGGGACAGGTCCTCACATGAAATCTGCGAGTATCCGCGGAGGCGGTGTCCCCTCGATTCGAGCGGACGCCGGGCGAATCCCATTTTCCGGGATTCGTGCATGATCCAAACGCGCAGATCCCGCCTCCGCAGGATCTGTGCATCCCCCATCCCACGGATCCGCCGGGATGGGGCGGTGCCAAATAGGCCCTAAGAAGCCGTTGCCCAAAATGAATATGCAAGCTCACACAAATCAGCCTTTTAAGGTCCCGACCACCTTAGGGGTATTTTCGTCCAAAATATATATGGACCATACATGAACAATAAGACAAAAAGGGTATTTTAGTCATTTGGCCCTCAAGGGGCATTTTGGGCATTTTACATCTTGAGGGGTATTACACTTTACTTTCTTAAGGGGTATTTCGGTCCAAAACATATATAACCAATAGAATCGGTATTTTAGTAATTTACACTCACCCCTTGCCCGAGGACGTTAAGGTAAATTTTCTAAAACATTTTCAAATATTTGAAGATTCGAACGAATATATGAAATCGGAAATTCAAACTTAAATTCATTTAATTAGAATCCTAACACCCAAAATCTCAACCACCTAAATCTTAATCTACTAATCACCCAAATCCCAACCCCCTAACCAAATTTCAAGCTCAAATTACCCTCAAGGCCTCAACCCTCACCTATAAATACGGATAGGGGTGAAGCTTGACACACGCACTTGAGTACAACCAAACTCTGAAAAGAGAAGGCGGAGCTCTAAAAAATTAAAATTTTTGAAAGCAAGTTATTGACGTTCTTGAAGTTTATATTTAACAAAATCTAGGCGGATTCAAATCCACTCGCAGGGAGTAGTTATCCGCTCCTGGAGATTCTGTCACAAGTCTAGAAATTCTTCGTTAGATCTTAGGGATCTTATAGCAACTCCATCACCAGCTCCTGAAGATCCTACAACAAGTCCCTCATCAACTTTTATTATAAGTTCTCCACCAACTTCTCGAGGTCCTTCAACTACAAGAGTCAGTAAAAATAAATATTATGTACTATTTTGTCACAACATCAATCTTAAAGTACATGGAAAAGGGTGCAAAACTGGCAACTATGACCGGGTTTACCTAGGGGTGGCAATTCGGGTCGTAACCCGTGAACCCGACCCGACCCGACCCGAAATAAACGGGTTCGGGTTTGGTATAATCGGGTTCGGGTCATAAATGGGTCGACCCGTTTATGACCCGTGAATAAACGGGTCGGGTCGGGTTGACCCGCGGGTTACGCGGGTCAACCCATTTAACCCGTTTATTCCTTATCCATTCAACAGTACCCACTGGGCTACTGTCTACTAAGCCCACTACCCAGGCCCACTCCTCCACTCCTCTCTCTCCCCCACTACCAGGCCCACCTCCACTCCTCTCCCTCCCCACCCCCCCGGCGCCCTCTCCCTCCCCCCCGGCGCCCTCTTCCTCCTCCCCCCACGGCGCCCTCTTCCCCACCCCCCGGCGCCCTCTTCCTCCTCCCCCCCCGGCGCCCTCTTCCTCCCCCTCGGCGCCCTCTTCCTCTCCACGAGCCCGAGGTCGCCACACCGGCGCCCTCTTCGACCTCCACGAGCTCGAGGTCGTCACAGCGCCGTCCTCGACCTCCTCGACCTCCTCGACCACGAAGCGGCCAGATCTGGCTATTTCCCAGCCAGTTCCGGCCATTCCCAGCCAGTTCCGGCCATTTCTGGCCAGATCCGGCCATTTCTGGCCAGATCCGGCCATTTCTGGCCAGATCCGGCCATTTCTGGCCCGATCCGGCCAGATCCGGCCATTTCCGGCCAGATCCGGCCAGATCCGGCCATTTCTGGCCAGATCCGGCTGTTTGCCAGCCAGATCCGAGCGCCGCCTCTCCCTCTGGCCAGTGGCGGGTTGACCCGAATCCGACCCGACCCGCATAACCCGTTTATTAAACGGGTTAGGCGGGTCGGGTCGGGTTGACCCGTTTATAATTGGGTCGGGTTCGGGTTGGGTGTTTTGTTAAACGGGTCAGTGTATGACCCGACCCGAACCCGACCCGCGAACCCGAATTGCCACCCCTAGGTTTACCTTACCGTCGTCGTCTTATTCTAACACTATCGAATGGTGAGACCTCAATCATTATAATAATTATAAATAAATACTAGTACTATTTTGTCGTAACATCAATCTTATGGATTCGGGGGGCCTCAAGTAGCTAAGTTACTTGAGGGCCTCAAGTGACTAATCCTGTCCATTCATTCAAATGGAAGGCCATGATTTAATCACCTAGGACCCACCTTATAACAGCGCCAAGCGATGTTACGCGATGAAGTCGATGAACAGTCTGTCCTTGCCGGCTTTGTCAACCGCGACTGCCCCGACGGTGAGGCCAAGTTCACCCAACTCGTCGCCGCCGGAAACCCCCACGTACTCCACATCCATCTTCCTCTCCCTTCTCTTCTGCTGCTATTAAACCTTCCCTCGTCCGACGCCGGCAGGTCTTGGGGGACACTGAGTGAGATCCTAGTCGGGATCTGTAGGTTCCCCCTGAGCACCACCTCGAAGATTTCCATCGTGTACAAGATCATATGATGCAGGAAAATATGTATGTTGATTCATAGGAGCACCAAAGTGTTATTTGACATGGAAGGTTTAAACTCAGTGCTAGCTTTTAGTTATTGATGGAGAAATTCGGGCTCAAAACATTCCGAAAGTAGAAGGACTAGGTTGGAGCTCTCCTATGATTGTTTTCTGAAGCAAACACAGTAAGTGTGAACTTGAAACTCTTAGTTTTGGGGTAGAAATAGTTTTCTTGTCTTGTGGAGCCCTCTTTCATGGTGTTTTAAGATATCCCGATCAAGTGCAAGTTCATCGATCATTGCTGCACAATTTTGTTTTTGATGATGATGGCACTTGTTCATGGTGAAAATGTGGTCTTTTGGCAGGGAATAAGATCATCTTCCTGGGAAATTAGTATGTCTAACTTTTCATGGAAACTTAGATATGTGACATGCATGTTTATGAGCATGATATCCTGCAAGCTTCGCTCACATCCATCGTGAGCTGAATTCAGTAGCGGACAGTATCGCGTTGCGGGCGCGATTGGGTATCCAGCGGGGCTCTCGACCTTGAGAGCAGACTCTCCTCTGTTTTGCTTCTTCTCCTTCTCTCTCTTCCTTGTTTTGTTTCTGCTCTGTTTTGTTTCTTCTTTGCTTTGCTTTTTGCTTTTTGGTCCTCAGCACTTTGGGCTTATCTAATAAAACCAAAAAGACATGCATGTTTATGAAGTTCTATGCTTCTATCAGATCAAGCTTCTCTATGGCACTTCAGGAAAACCAGTACAATGTTAGTTCCTTATTTGTGCTTGGATCCTGGTTTGTAAACATTACTTTCCACTTGTGTAGGTATTTGCAGCTGTGCAATTTAAAGTAATGGAAAACCTAAACAACTATTCTTCTCCATAGACCTGGCAAATCCATGACAGCCATGGGTAAGAGGATGGATGACAAGCTAGAGTGGCTGGATGGCCCCAAGTATGGTAAACAGGGACGCAAAGTACAGAATATTAGCAAATATCTCATACCATACGAGGAGCAGTTCATGTCGGCTTGATTACTGTTAAAGAATATGTATTAGTTGTGAAACCTCTCAGAATAACCACCTGGAGAACTTTTTGTTCTGAATCATACTAAAGCTTTTCTTGATCAATATATCCTAGTATTATGTTGACAGTTTCTGCAATCAGCCGATTTTGCTGGCAATGTAGATATATGCTCAAATAAGCTTTTACATGCGTTTTTGTATCTTTAAATGGTATTTCTTGCTAATTGTATATAGTTCTATTTAAATCATCTCAGCGTGTTATCCATCATACTCCTCAATGACAAGTTCAATTGCCTCCTAAGCTTTTAAGATGGTTTAACAGCGGTCCTCGATTCGGCCTGGGAAACCCAAGCCTCGGCCGTCCAAAATGCCACAACCACGTTGATCTTGATCCAGAAGGCCACATTCTCTCTATAATCACCCCGGTGATCTTGTACATGATGCTTGCTGGGATCCCGCCGTTCTACGAGTCGGTTGTGGCCGGTGGAGATTTTCGAGGCGGTGCTCAGGGGGAACCTACAGATGCCGACTAGGATCTTTCACTCGGTGTCCCCCAAGACTTGCCGACGTCGGACGAGGGAAGGTTTAATAGCCGCTGAAGAGAAGGGAGACGAAGGGTGGATGTAGAGTTCATGGGGGTTTCCGGCAGCGATGAGTTGGGTGAACTTGGCCTCACCGTCGGCACAGTCGCGGTTGACAAAGCCGGCAAGGACAGACTGTTCATCGACTTCACCGCAGAACGTCGTTTGGCGCTGTTATAAGGTGGGTCCCAGGTGATTAAATCATGGCCTTCCATTTTGAATGAATGGACAGGATTAGTCACTTGAGGCCCTCAAGTAACTAAAGCTACTTGAGGCCCCCCCGAATCCCAATCTTATAGTATGTGGAAAAAGGGTGCAAAACGGACAACAATGACCCGGTTTACCTTATCTTCTCTATCGAGCAGTGGGACATCAGTCATTATAATAAAAAGGGGGATTTTTTCATAAACCCATTATTAAGACCCTCTTCGTTCAAAATCCAAGCAAGTTTAGAGAAAATCCCACACAACATTTTCTTGGGATAATAACCCGAAATCTTTCAAAAAAGGCTATACTGCTCTCACCTCCTCCGTTGAGCTCGCATGCGCGCTTTTTCCTCTTCGACCAATGTCTCTATCGAGCTCGCTTCCGGCATCTCCCTCTTTCTCCGGCATAGCCGCAGCCACCCGCGGCCACCGGCGACACCTTCCCTCTCCTCGAGCTCGACGATGACGGTCGCCTCCAGCCTCCCACGTCCTCGACCACTCCGTCAAGCTCCAGAACTCCCCCCTCGTCTCCCACCCCTCGACCTTGCACTGCTCTCCTCCCTCGCCATGCTCCACCCCGATCGCGTGAGAGGTGGAGGAAGGAAGCGAAGAGAAGGGCGGCGGAATCCGATGGAGCTCGGCGATGACAAGGTTGGCTTCAGAGCGGTGCTGAGGGTGATGGAGAGGCATCACGTTGAGTTTGGATAAGAGGTCACAGGAGAGGTGGAGGAAGGAAGCGAAGAGAAGGGCGGCGAGCACCGTAGTCAAAACCCACACCCACTCCCACTGCATCCAAGAAATTAATGCTGATTAGACTGTGGCCCATCAAAACCCACACCACCAATCCAAAGCCTTCCCAGCAATTAATGCTGATTAGACTGAGGCCCATCAAAACCCACACCCACTGCAGCCCCCTGGCCCCGTCCCCTCCACTCTCCCATCTTCTGCATGTGCCAACTTAACATGCCCTATGACTCTACTACGGCCTATTATCATAGTTTAGAAAAGAAAAATAATTTGAAATTTTAAAAATTACATATTTATCTTTGAAAACTTTCATATACCACATGGATCTTTCAAAAATTTAGTTTCTTGCAAAAATATCATTCTATTTACTTAAGTCACTAATCTAGTGTTATCTAGATCCATTTTCATCTTTCTGACTCCATTTTCATCTTTTTGAATCCATTTCCATCTATCTGGTCTATTTTCATCTCTCTGGTCCACTTTCATCTCTCTGGTCTATTTTCATCTCTTTGGTCCACTTTCATCTCTCTGGTCTTGTACGACAAGAAATCTGAATGCATCTCGGGGGAATGAAATTTGATTTCATTGCGATAAATATTTTGATTATATGGGTGATATGTGGACACGACACTCCCGGGTTGCCAGACTGACAACCCGTTAATTACATCCCCGTAGGGAAAACCCCTTATTAAGGACTCGGGATCTAAAGTCCCGTTACATTAATATAAAATAAGTTAATAAAAGACATAAAAAAGAATATATCAAAGGATATCGGGCGGAGGCAGAGCCTCCGACCCTCACCTTCGTTACCAATGCAAGCACTCCTGTCTTCTACCTCAGATTTGGTACAGGGTCCTCAGGTTGGTGAGCCTTCCCTCTTTTACGCCGACGCCTTCTGCTTTTCCTCTGGATCTACAGCTTTTGGCCTTCAACGTTAGGGAGCTTTCTCCTATGTATCTTGTATCTGGAGAGCCCGGCAGGGTGTCTGTATGATCTCCAAGGTCTCTCAGAAGCCAAAGCCAAGAGCCAAAGAAGCCAGGAGAGCCAAGCCAACCAAGAGAACCAAGAGAGAGCCCAGAAGCCCCCCTCCCCTCTCTATTTATAGGCGAGGGGCTAGAACTCCTGACGGGCGCTTTGAATTTTGAAAGCGACCTACCGTATCTCGGGAGTTGGGGCGTTAGGAGCACATCTGGGGAGATCGTATCTGAGAGATACGTAAGTTATTCCGGGGATCGTATCTGGGTGTTGAGGTTGTTCCCAGGAGATCCTATCCGGGAGTTGGAGAGATTTCTTCTCCTTTGAATTTGAATCCTTTATTTGAATTCAAAGTGCATGTTTGAATTTCGAACATATGTGTTCGAATATGTTTGAATTTGGATATTTGTTTGAATTTCGAATATCTGTCGGAATTTTGGATATTTCGTGAATTTACCAAAATGTCCTTGGTCAAGGGTGATGTGCAAATGACCAAACTGCCCCTCCATCGGCCATACTTATTTTGGACCAAAATACCCTTGTGTTAGGCGGGAGGGCCAATATGCATGTTTTGGACTATTACATCTCTGGAGATGTAAAATGACCAAAATACCCTTGGGTTAGGCCATTACACCCCTGGAGATGTTAAATGACCAAAATGCCCTTGGGGACGGAAATTACCGAAACGCCCTTGATGCTTGTGGTTTATGTAAGATGCCATCAAAACCATATAGGACAAATCAGGTGTGTTAGGGGAGAGGGTCCCTTAATATGGGGGAAATTATGATAATGCCCCTGCACTCATTCGGCTCATATAGGGTGTCGTCGAAGTTGTGTAGGGCTATCGTAGCATAGGCAGGAAGTTTAGGCTTATATTTTAGCCCAAATCCCAAAAAAGACCCCTAGGGGTAAAAATTACAAAAATGCCCCTTAGTTCCTAATTTATGTAGGATGCCATCAAAGCCAGGGATATGTAGAGGGCACATGGTCATATGTGATTTTGAGGGATATGTACTTGACTAAGATATTTCATGAATATCACTAATTTTAGCCTTAGCTAAAATCAGTGTCAACATGTCTATTTCCATCTCTATTTTCATCTCTCTGGTCTATTTCCATCACTACTTTCATCTCTCTGGTCTATTTTCATCTCTCTAGTCTATTTTCATCTCTACTTTCATCTCTCTGGTCTATTTTCATCTCTCTGGTCTACTTTCATCTCTCTGGTCTATTTCCATCTCTACTTTCATCTCTCTAGTCTATTTCCATCTCTATTTTCGTCTCTCTGGTCTATTTCCATCTCTATTTTCGTCTCTCTGGTCTATTTCTATCTCTACTTTCATCTCTCTGGTCTATTTCCATCTCTACTTTCATCTCTCTGGTCTATTTCCATCTCTATTTTCATCTCTCTGGTCTAGTCTTATCTTTCATATCATTTTCATCGTTCGAATATATTTTCATCTTTCTCATTCATTTTCATCTCTCTAGTCTACTTTCATCTCTCTGGTCTATTTCCATCTCTACTTTCATCTCTCTGGTCTATTTTCATCTCTCTGGTCTACTTTCATCTCTCTGGTCTACTTTCATCTCTCTGGTCTATTTCCATCTCTACTTTCATCTCTCTGGTCTATTTTCATCTCTCTGGTCTAGTTTCATCTCTCTGGTCTAGTTTCATCTCTCTGGGCTATTTTCATCTCTCTTGTATATTTTCATCTCTCTGATCTATGTTCATCTTTCTAAACCCTTATGGTCTATTTTCCCACTCCCCCACCTCCACGAGAGAAGCCCAACACACCCACCTCCTCGTCCTTTAGATCCAGACCTCCACAAGAGATCAATCATGGTCCTTGTCAACTCCTCATTTAAAGCTTCCACTTTTCCCACTCCCCCACCTCCACGAGAGAAGCCCAGCACACCCACCTCCTCGTCCTTTAGATCCAGGCCTCCACAATAGATCAATCATGGTCCTTGTCAACACCTCATTTAAAGCTTCCACTTTTCCCACTCCCCCACCTCCACGAGAAGAATGCCAGGACTCCCATGTTCCTGTGAGTTTTTCTGCTGCTCAGATCCTTTTTCCCTTTTCTTTTGTTAAAGACTATGGGGTATAAACATATAATTGGAGTTCTGGGTTTTTTTTGTTTTTTTTTTGTGGGTGTAGATCATTGCTCCCTTGCCTATTGGGTTTGCAGTGTTCCTTGTTCACCTAGCCACCATCCCCATCACTGGCACTGGTATCAACCCTGCCAGGAGCCTTGGAGCTTCCATCATCTTCAACAAGCACCATGGCTGGAAGGACCAGGTACTATTACTAAATCTCCACAATTTTTTTTCGTTTTTTTAAAGCTCCAATCCTTTTCTCTTCCTTGAATTGAGTTAATTAAACTCTAAGATTTGGGACTGCTTCTACAGTGGATTTTCTGGGTTGGACCCTTCATTGGAGCTGCTCTTGCTGCCATGTATCACCAGATAGTCCTCAGGGCAATCCCATTCAAGAGCAGGAGCTGAGCACAAGCACCAACCACGACCCCCCACCCCCACCGCAAAAGTTCCTTCAGATTGCTATGGCTCTTTCATGCCACTGATGCCAAGAGGAATGCCAGGACTCTCATGTTCCTGTGAGTTTTTCTGTTGCTCAGATCCACGAGAGAAGCCCAACACACCCACCTCCTCGTTCTTTAGATCTAGGCCTCCACAAGAGATCACAGTCCTTGTCACCGGTTGTCATGCCCCGACCCAGAAAACCCATCCTGACCGGGACGTGAGGGTCCTAAACTCTATTTCTAAAATCAAATGGCGAGAGTTTCCCCTGTGTTTCTCAATTTGAACCCTGTACAATTATAATCTTCACGATAACTTGAAATGATAAATCTAACAGTTCTAAAATTCAACAATAATATAAATCTGCAATCACAAATCTTACTATCTAGTACAGGTTCTGATACAATGCTTTCATCAACCCTCATTACAAAATTTAATACAAACTATCAAATCTTCGAAGAGGGAAATTATATATTTAATATAACTGCAAATATATAAATATTAACAAAGGGAAAACTCTACGATCGTCAAGTGCTCCTCGAAACTCCAAGTCCGCGATCACCTCGAGAATAGCGCGCCAACACCCAGAAGATCACCTGAAAAGGAAAGGACTGCATCGACCTGCATCGCCGATGCAGCCCAGGTAGGAGTGAGCAACAAAGCTTGCTCAGTAGGGTTATACGCTATTCTACGTCGCACAGAAAGGAAGGGGAACAACAACAGTGTCGTCTCTCCGCCTAAGTCTAAAGGATGCCACGGGTCCCATAACCCTGTCGATGTCCCAAGGGCTCCTGTCATGAAACCTCTCTCCTAAACATGTTACCATGAGGCCAAGGAACAGTAACATGCAGGATCACCCTTACCCAAGCAGGATTCCCATGCCTTGGGGACCCACGTCGGGAACGCATCGACAACCATCCTTAGCACTTGGCCTTGGAGAAGCGACACGACTTCTAAACCTCAAACAAATATAATATTCCAATCCGACTACCTAATAATCCTCGAATCATATCAAACATGATCACTGATAACAATCACGTCCTAATCCTCGACTACCCCAAACCCCGGTCCTAGGGCTAGATCCAGGCTATCCGAGAACCCCAAATCGACGATCGAAACCATCGTCTACCACCTAGCCTGATGCTTCTAATGCAGTCAAATGCATGCAATGCTCACGCGCACAGGAATACAGAATAGTAGCATGCAACAATATGCCAATACAACATACATGAACTAGGCGAAGCATCAAGCTTGCCGGAGGGTAAACATGCATAAAGCAGATAAGGGTCTAAACTACAATAATACCATATTATAACGACGCCCACGGGCCGTTAACAATTAACTACACATTCAAACGAAATTCCGGCATTACAACGGCGTCCACAGCTGTCAACCACAATTTCTACAACGGGGATACAACCCCGGCCACACAAATAATAATCCAACACATCTGCAATATACAACAGGCCACAATTACTAATTAACATAACTAAGGCACACCTTCGGCCATTTAATTAGCTAAACATCCCAAGGGGCACAACTCCCTTGGTTCAACCACAAGCTAAGTATACATGTAAATAAACATGACATGTAATTAATTGCTAATTAAACAAGAATGGTTTATAGTTAACTAAGCATGCCGGCATCAAACAATTAATCGTCTAAAAACCACCAATTAGAACATGATAGCCATCGAGATCTCTGGGAATACCAATCACATGAATCCCGAAGAATCAAACACGATAATACGTCGAAAATCCACTAACAATCTAATTTCTAGATTTCTACATTTAACCCTAGTTAGAGGCGATGAAATCTCATCAATTCGACGTCCAAACGACGTCGAATTGGAAAATAAACTTAGGCAAATGTAGATTAGCATACTAAGAACATGCAGCCCAAGAATTGGATCAATCTAATGACTAATCTTCCCGGAATTTACTAATCAATTCACTAATTGCGATCTCGTCGCAGATCCGAAGAATAATCACTATAAATCGTAGAAAACTCCGAAAATTACAAAATCAGCGGCAAATGAAAGTAGACTCGATGATCTACAACTTTCGTCTTGATGATCAGACGAGATCATGCACGAATGAGCCACGATCTGAGCTTAAACGGCTCAGCCCGCAGAAAAACAGAACCTCGATAAAATCCGGGAAAAACCTTCCAAAAATCCGGATAAAACCCAAACCAAATCGTATGGAAGCTAGATCATATGTTAAGCATGCTTAAAGGGACTAATTAACACATAGAAATCAATTAATCCAACAATCAAACCCTAGATCTAGCTAATCCTAAAGATCAAGGTAGAAACCCTACCTTCACACGCTAATCCAAGCTTCATCCTCGTTAATCCGCCGTGATCCCGCCGTCCACTGTCGTCGCCGTCGTCTCCAGCTCGCCGGAGCACCGCCGGGAGCCTCCCACAGCCGCAGCCATCGTCGGGGAAGGAAGAGGGATGCCGCCGGAGAGAGAGGGGAGGAAGGAGGAGGAGGCGGGGACCTCACCGCCGCCTCTGGCTTGCCGGGGAACCGCCGGAAGCCGTCCGACGCCTCCATCCACGTGCGACGGAAAGATGGAGGAGAGGAGGGAGAAGCCGGAGGAGATTTGGGAAGAGGAGAGGAGAGGAGATCTCGGGAGGAGGGAGAAGGAGGGGTCCTCGCCGCCGCCTCCAAGCCGCCGGGGAAGGGAGAGTGGATCGTCGCGGGAGAGAGGAAGGAAGGGGAGAGAGGTAAGGGTCGGGCACGGGAAGAAGGGAAAAGAGAGAGAGGGAGAGAGAGAAAAGTAAGTAGGAGAGAGGGTTAAGCCACTTAAGTGGCTTAGCCGGTTCAGACGTGCCAACTGATCGGACTGAATCCGATCTGGCTCCAAGTTGCGATCTCTACTGGATCTACTCAATCACGTACATCAATCAAGGTTGTGTGTGCACTACGAGGGTGTGAAACTGACCGTCAAGGCGCAATTTACCAAATTGCCCTTGGGGTCCAAAAATCGCGATTCGATCAACCAATCACAACCCAAGGCCAACCGGGCCAAACCACAAAACCAGACCCTCGACCTACCGCGGTCGGACCAGGTTGGAGGAACGGGTCCTCACAACCTATCACCCTTAAAGAAATTTCGTCCCGAAATTCGATAAGAGTAGGGTTGGAAATAACAAAACAAAAATAAGCACACCTGCACAAAACAAGAAAGGTTAGCAAGCTCGTAACCCGAGCAACCACACAAGACTGAGGAACACCTGGGACAAACTGCACATGCGCCTCCAGCGCTCCCAAGTTACCTCTACAACACCTCTGTACCTCCAGAGGACTAAAGCTGACTGAACCATTCTTTCTCTCGAAACTGGTCTCTCCTGCCAATCATCTGAACTAATTGCCCTCTTATGCAATGTATCTGGCCCAAGCTTGAATCATCACGTCTGATAACGCACGACGCAACTGAACGACGCCTCCTCGGCACCTCTGCTGCCAACACTGAATGGATCTATCTCGTGTCATCTGAAATGACACTATGTCGCCAACTGTGTCTCCAACAGTCGTTGCCTCTGATTTGCACAAAGTCGTCTGACCTGATCTGCGCTGATTTTCTGAAAATTGGGTGATGATATCTGGATCAAAGGATGAAGTATGTCATGCTATAACATCCACACTGATACTGGAAAAAGGACTGTAGCAACGATGTTGTCTGTAGGCATTTCATCTCCGCATGCTGACTGGGGAGGTAACAAGGAAAAACTCTATCTCTGACCTCTGCACCGTTGCCAACTAAGCTGATGACGAAGTTCATAATATTCCCTCATGCCTCTGGGATGAACAGCACCAAGGAAAAAGTGAGCATCACCAATGATGTCCTCGCGCAACTCTGAAACTGCTAGTCGGTTTCTGGAGCACAATCACTGTCTGCTGATGTTGTCAGGAATCTCTGTAGGCTCGGTGTCGTTATCACTCCACGTCGTCAAGACTATGCTCTCTGCAAACCCTGACTAATCGTCTGTGCAGATGGACCTTCAGAAACACTACCACCAACGAAAAAACTCCAAAGATCATCGCCTCTGAACTGCGTAGCTCTCGTCTGCTCTGCGCTGTCAGGAGTCTCTGTCTGATCTGTGCCAAGCTCTCTGGAGACTGTCTGATGATGTCTGGAAAGGTGGGTGATGCCTCAACAACCTCTGTTGAGCAATCAGAAGAACGGTGCGAACTGCCGTACTATGCCTCGAATGGTACGTACGTCTGGACTAACGACTGCTGAAGTAGACGGACTCCAACAAAGCGACGTACTCCTCCCAGCTGCCTGCTGCATCAAGGACACATGCCCTAAGCATGTCCTTCGAGATCTGCATCGTTCTCTCTGAGTCTTCTGCAATCTGGTGATGACATCTGCCATGCTATGTTTCCACTTTCGCTGACACTGGAAAAGCTGCAACGGGTTTGCTAGCTGCTGATGCTCCGCCTTCACCCCCTGACAGGTGAAGTAGTGGGGACGAACTCTGCACCTCGTGCTACCAACGCTGATGACGGTCACGATATATCACCATACCTCCGGGGTGGCCAACAAGGGAAAATGAGCAGGACACTTGCACGCCATCAATGCACAACTCTGGAACTGAGGCTCGGCCTCTGAAACACAACCTGCTGCTTGTTGACGCTGTCTGACTCTCATCTACACGCTGGGCATCAATCTGGACACGGACCTCCGTAAGATTCGTATCGTCACTTCACATCACCATCACTCTGGACTGACATACTGACATCTTTTGAGTGGAAATGAGTGTTGTCTGAACTGGATAACTGCCTCCATCTCCGCCACTGACGGGATGTCACTGCCACTAAAGTTGCTCTAATTTCTCTGGCCCATCTGCTCGAGGTAACATCTACGGCATTAGCCTAAACTGAAAGGTGAAATACTCGAAAGGTCGAAACCTTTCTAGCAACTACCAGTTGCTATCACCCTTAAAGGCACTGATAGTAAGATTTGTGATTGCAGATTCATATTATTGTTGAATTTTAGAACTGTTAGATTTATCATTTCAAGTTATCGTGAAGATTATAATTGTACAGGGTTCAAATTGAGAAACACAGGGGAAACTCTCGCCATTTGATTTTAGAAATAGAGTTTAGGACCCTCACGTCCTGGTCCGGATGGGTTTTCTGGGTCAGAGCGTGACACCGGCTCCACCGACTACATTGGCAAGTTCATCGTCCGGGAGCTTTGCAAGCGACGATTCACTGTCATAGCCATCGCCCACGAGCGCAGCGGCATTCGTGGCCACAACAGCAGAGAAGAGACCCTCCGAGACCTTGCTGGTGCCACCGTTGTCTTCTCCGATGTCACCTACCTTGATACCCTCGTCTCATCCCTCGACTCGCATGGACTACGACGAGTGGTCACGGCATCTCTCTCGTCGTGAGAGAACGGCCACCGAGCCACGCGATCGAGTGGGCTCGATCGCCTTAGGCACTCGGCGTCGGTGCTTGCTCGGCAACGATGGTGACCGAGAGCCCCGGCAGCGTCTTCAGCATGCCTCATGCGGTGTTAGAATGGATGAGGTTGGAGGAGGATGGGAGATGGCTGGTGTTGTGGAGGTTGTAAGCCCTTGCTGGGAATGGAGGTAATGGCCGGAGAAGAGGACTTCGCCGGAGGAGTGGTGATAACTTGAGTGATTGGTGGCTGAGAGAGAGAGAGGGGGGGCATTACGATCTTTTTTTAATTACACCAACTAAATAAACATATCAAATGGGGTTTCCACCTTAAAAATCAAGCTAATGAGGTTTTTTATGATAATTTTTATTAATCTGGTGTTATCACCAATTATCCGTAATAAAAATTAGGTAACCAAAAATGGATTTTGGCTTTTAATTGAAGTATATATTCTTTTTTTGCAACTCAAATTTCGCAGCCCAAGCCTCCTCGTCTTGCAAATTAGCCAAGGATGCCCCATGAATGTAGAAATGCCAAATCTCAAACATATTATCTCATTAGGCTTCATACAACATGCTTCCCCTTATTCTTGTCTAAAGTACGAGGCATAGCCCCGATCTAACTGCGAGGAAGTCAAGTAAATTAACAAATAATACAACAACAGTCGAAGAATCAGTAGATTCTCAGCATGATGATTTCACCGGTACTTCAAAGGTAACAGGGCTTCTAGAAGCCATGTAATTTTCAACCCAATGACATCGATGTTGCTTGTCCTTTCTTTGACTTTTTACGTTATATCACCGTCGAAGTTTCACGGCTTTTCAGGCCACCAAGAGTCAACATTAGATGCTATCATTCTTTTTTTTTCCCCACCCCTAATTATTTTTTTTATCTTAATTATAATTTTGGTACATGTAAAATTTTGCGTATATCACTTTAGTACCTATAGTTTGATAATTACGTTTTTGATATCTATATTTAATGTATATAATATATTTAGTAACTACCGTTAGACGTCGTTATCCAGATTTGACGGCAATCCGCTCACGTCGTTATCCAAACGTGATATCACGTGAGCGGTTTTCAGTCAATTTTGACCGATTGGTTTGGCTACGTCATCTTCTCCATCTCCAATCTCACTTCTCTCTCTCCTCCCTCTCTCTTCCGTGATGTCTCTCTCTGTCTCTCCCTCCCCTGTCTCTCCATCTCTCCTCTCTATCTCCCCCTCCCCCTGCTGGATCTCTTCTCTCTCTCCTCCCTCTCTCTTCCGCGCTCTCTCTCTCTGTCGTCTCTCTTTGTCTCTCCCTCCCCTGTCTCTCTATCTCTCCTCTATCCTCTCTGTCTCAACCTCCCCTCCATGTCCTCCGACGAGCTCCTCGTCGCCGCCGTCGCCGACGGAATGCCCACCCCGCCTTCTTCTTTGATTGGGCGAGGAAGAGAAGGGACTGACGTGCCTCGTCTCGCTCATGTGTGGCGGATTCAAGGAGTCGGGGGAGGGTCGGGGCCTACGTGCCGCGCAGCTCCTCATGCGCCGCGGCCGCGACATGCGTCGACTCCAGCTCCAGCACCACGCACAGCAACGCATGCCGCAGCTCCCCTTCCTGTGCACTCATTTGCTTATAGCACCATCCCTACTTCAAAAAAAGATACAGTGGAGAACAAGTGATTACCTCTCTTTGCCGGAGGGAATCCCACGACGAGAGGAGATTGCCGTGACGGATCCGGCCACGGTAGGCCTCGCTGGTGGTGCCATTGTTGTGGTCGTGTGTGATCACCTCCTCCTCCATTTGAGGGGCCTCGTCCACGACTTCCTGTTTGGTTGCCGAGCGCATGGTGCGACGAGAACCAAGTCACGTGCATTTATTTACCGTTTGAAAAAATGAAGTCATTAGACGGTCGGACCAAAACAAAACGATTTTAATAGTATATGTACTAAAAATGTAATTATAAAATTAGAGGTACTAAAATAATATATCTAAAATTTTATAGGTATCAAAAGCATAATTTAGCCTGTTTTCTTACAACCTTTGAATCTATTAGCTAGGGGTGGCAATTTGACCCATAACTCGCGAACCCGACCCGACCCAACCCGAATTTCACGGGTTTGGGTTTACAATATTCGGGTGCGGGTTGAAAACGGGTCGACTCGCCGCTGACCCGTTACTGGGCGGGTCGGGTTCGGGTTTAGGAGGCTAACCCGTATAACCCATGACCCAAACCCGACCCGTAACCCGTTAATAACCCGCTTGACCCGTTATCCCTATAAAAACTTTCTAAGTTCTAACCGGCTAAACAGAATTGTATGATGGTGATGTTATTTTGTTTTATAGGTACTTGTTAAACATGTTGTTAAACAGAAGATTATGTGTTATTTTGTTAAACATGTTATTTACAGGTTGTTAAACGGGTCAACTTGACCCGTACCCAACCCGACCCGTTTAATAAACGGGTCAGGCGGATTGGGTCGGGTTGACCCGTTTAAAAGTGGGTCGGGTTCGGATTGACAAAATTGACCCGTTTAGTAAATGAGTCAGGTTCGGATTGAAATTTTTAATCGAGATATCGGGTCTCGACCCGACCCGATCCATCGACCCGTTTTGCCACCCCTGCTATTAGCACCAGTACCAACAACAACAACAGTCATAGAATCAGTAGATTCTCAGCATGATGATTTCACCGGTACTTCAAAGGTAACATTCTAGAAGCTATGTAATTTTCAACCCAATGACATCGATGCCGCTTGTCCTTTCTTTGACTTTTAGGTTATATCACCGTCGAAGTTTCACGACTTTTCAAGCCTCGAAGCGTCAACGTTAGATGCTATCATTCCTTCTTTTTTTTCGCCCCCCCTAATTATTTTCGGATTTTGCTACATACCAGGGCCTTGCAAGGGCCTTGCAAGGCCCTGGCCACGTGGCGTTTTTCAATTGGGCCACATTCCCCCACCCCACTCAGCCAAAAGTTGCTAATATACAGGCGGGGAGAGAGATTTGGGCGCGGGTTTTAATTTTCCGCGCCCTCCCTCTCTCCCTGGTCTCATCCCTCTCCTCCTCCTCCGGCATCAGCCGGTCCTCCTCCGCGCGCTGCTCCTCCTCCGGCATCCGCACGGATCTCCTCCTCCGGCTCCTCCTCCGCTCGCTGCTCCTCCTTCTCCGGCATCCGTGGGGATCTCCTCCTCCAGCTCCTCCTCCGCGCGCTCCTCCTCCTCTGGCATCCGCGCGGATCTCAGGTGCCGACCTCTCTCTCTCCCTCTCTCTCCCTCATTCTCTCCCTCTCTCTTCCCACAGTCCCCCTCCCCCGACGCCCCCGACCATCCCGACCACCTCTCACCCCCAAATCCGGCGCCTTGCATTCTCTCCCTCCCTCCCTCCCCCTACCGCCCTCCCTCACCGACCTCTCGTCCCTCTCTCTCCTCCTCCGCCGGCGTCACAAGCGCGTTTGATCGGACAGTGTCTTAAAGTCCAACCGTTTGTCTGGCCAGATCCCAGATGAGATCGGTGATTGTTCATCATTGACCACACTGTGAGTGGTTATTATCCTACACTAATTTGTATCAACAGTAATTTAGTTCTTCTACTAAATTGTGAAGTAGTGAGTGACACAGTTATGCTAGCATTAATTGTTTAGTACTCTCTACTGGATGACTCTTGACACATGCTCACACCTTATTTGGTACTCATGGAACTAACCTGGAGCAGGGGTGGGTTTTCTTCCTAAGCTTGGTAGGGATCATTCCTTTAGCGGAGCGTTTGGGCTTTGCTACTGAGTAATGACCTTCTCCTCAACCACATGATGAATTGTCTTGTTTCTGTCAATCAGCTTTTTCCTTCATTCCTGCACCTTGCCGGCTACTTGACATAATCATGTCTTGCTTTTCTGCGGGCAGTTAGCAATGTTCACAGGACCTACGGGTAAAATTTCTAAGGGAAGACATTAAGACTGCATTCACTATTTTTTTAGCTTACCCACAGTTTGTGCTTGTCATTGTGAGCTTTCTCGCTGTTGAATTGTGACTTGTGTTTTTGATTCAGAAAAGATTAGAAAGTGATCCTTTCATCTCTCTGCCTTCTCCATGTTGTATTGTGCTTCATTTTTTTTTTTTTTGTGCTCCTCGTTTCACAACTGCAATCTTATGCTGTCAAATATTATGCTGAGCATATGGTAGATAGCCTTTGTAGTTTAATGTAATCCACTAAATTGTCCATTCACTTTATATTGTTATTATGCTTAAAAGACTTCACATGATTCTCTTAAGTGTGTTACATATGCTTGTTTGTTTCATGTAGTTTCTCACTCGTTCTGTCATAACTCTGCCTAAAGACTTCTTATGGTTCTCTTTTTATAAAGCATTTGACTGGACCTCATATGCTTCATAGTTTACTGATTAATTTTCTTGTACAGTTGGGGGTCTTCTAAATGCCACCTTCGGAAATGCAACAGAACTGATAATATCAATGTATGCTCTGAAAAATGGAATGATCCTAGTTGTCCAGTAGTCTTTACTAGGATCTATTTTATCAAACATGTTGCTGGTTCTTGGTTGTGCATTCTTGAGTGGAGGGATCGTCTTTTACAACAAGGACCAGGTTTTTAACAAGGTAAATTAGGTATTCAATAAGAATGTTTCTGTTGTTTTGTATCACCAAGATTGGAGTGCTTAGGCTGTTCATGGGCAGGCAGCTGCTGTAGTGAACTCTGGGTTGCTCTTGATGGCAGTAATGGGCCTTATGTTTCCTGCTGTTCTCCACTACACTCATACCGAATTGCATTATGGGAAGTCAGAGTTAGCACTCTCAAGATTTAGCTGCTGTGTCATGCTTGTGGCTTATGCTCTTTACCTCGTTTTCCAGTTGAAAAGTCAGAAGAATCAGTATGATCAAGTCAACGCATTTGGAGATGGGCCATTAGAAGGATTTTATTTTCCACGAGGATTTCTGTGCTGGATGCTGAGCAATTTATCAAATTGTAATTGGACATTAAGTCAAAGGATTATAGAAAAAGATTATTCTCCTGCAAAGTTTTATACCCATGTAAAAATAGGCGCATTGAGTTCTACTCCTGTGTGCTCAGATAAAATTTCATGGCTGTATTTATTGTTGCATTTGCTCAGATTGTACAGTCACTTATGACTGCTTTCAAAAAATTTATGTGAATGAAACTCATGTTGCGAATAAGACATTTTGCTCATCATGATCAGTGTCTTTTGTGTACCAAAAAGATGAATATAAATTTGAATTCATTCTTTCTCTGTGGTCATTGACAGCTAGACTGGGGCAATGTTGATAGTAAGACTGTTATTGAGTCCTGGAAGCTCTGGCTTTTAAATTTGGGATGCAACGATGATCTATTAGAGGCAACTTTGCTGTTTTCCAAATAATGGAGCTGAAATGGGCTCCTTTTTTTAAACCCCTGTGATGCATCAACTCGTCTATGATGTCAAACTGAAGGTAGTGACAATAAATTTGTTTTAGGATCATCAATTTTGCCGTGCTTAGGGTTTGTATTGAATGACCAGCTATCAAAGTTACAAAGTTGTTGTCAAAAAAGGTATATAATTATAGCTCCATTCAAAAAAAATACAACACAGATCTTATCAATTGTCACTCTTACATACAAGCAGAAATCACACTTCAAATGAGACCAAGCTCACTATTACACGAGTGAGTACTACAAATAACAAAACAACTGTTAACCACAAGAACATCTCCCTGCTTTTTCTCCTCTTCAGCATGACATCTAGCTTCTTCACCTCCATCTTACAAGCTTCAAATTCAGTTAGAGCTTCGGCCTTTTTTGCTTTGCATTTTTCCATTTCAGCCTCCATTCTCTGAATCTCTGCTCTTGGATCATTGATCAATCTCTCCATACTTTGATTATTTGCCCTGAAATTTTCAATCACTGCCTCCATTTCTAGATTACTTGCTCTGAGAGCATTGATCACCTTTTTCCCACGTTCACAAATCACAGGATCATACCAGTCGAAGAAATCGCACCGCCCCAGACGCTGCATAGTGCTCCAAACACAAAAGCAAAAAAAAAACTCAAACTAATCTACTTCTAAACAGCTTACACCATAGTTTGACACTCATTTCTTCTTTTCAGTATTTCTCTTGCTAAAAGGATCCTCCCCTGGCTCTGCAATAAAGCAAAGAGTTGGACATCAGCTCCAAATTTTTTTAAATCCTCAAAATTCATGTAGATATGTTCTATTATCTCAGTAGTCAGACAAATGAACCAGCAAAAACATAAGCATCCTAATTCCAAGACTTCATGAGCTATAACATAACAGCCTATAATTTGAAATGACCCGATGCAAGATATAAGACATTTAAGAAGAATAATTAACCCTTCCAATAATTTCATGCAAGTTATTAAGTTCGCTAGGTGGAAGACAAAATGTTGTCTCATGACGATTGAGTTATAAAATATTGATGATTCATACAATATACATGAATGAAAGCATACAAATTCACATGCACACGAACGTAGAGCAGTATGCTATACTATGACTATGCAGCAATATAAAAATACAAACTCCAATGTCTGGATAACCTCCAGTATAAAAATTCAGAAATTCACAATGAACAGACAATATGTATTGCCTGAGAGAAAGTTGTAACAAGAATGTAGGTGACAAGAACGCAAATAGCAGAATGAAAATTAAAATCGTTAGTATTTGGGAAGCTATAATACTCAAAAGAATGGCCTTAAGAAACATGAAGTTCAACTGATGAACTCTGTGTTATTATAACAAATTTTGATGCAGCAGTAGCAATGTAAAAAAAAGTTTGTATCCTTTTGCATTAATCTCATGCTGGAAAGGAAACAAATAAATGTGAATATGTGTAAAGATACAAGAAGTATATGGATCATTACCATCAGATGCTTTGGCCTCGATGATAGGGAAAATCTGAGTATCACAACAATCGACAATAAGACTTGCCTCAGGGAGCTTAACATAAATGAACTCACTGAGACTGGAAAGATTGGCCTTCTCATCTAAAAAACAAGATACATGACACAATCCTGCAAGCAGTTATTTCATTCAATAATCGATACTTAAATCGGAAATGCATGTATGTGAAAAAGCTTGTTTGTGAGCCTTCTATTGCTTATATGACATGATCTATATGCCTATCTTACATTGGAAAGGATTGCAGCTGTATGAGCATCAACTGAACGGAAAGGGTCATCAAGGATATAAGTATCTGCATCATTGTAGACTGCTCTAGCAAGGATCATCAAGGATATAAGTATCTGCATTTCCGAAGCCGGCATTTAGAAGACCGAATTTGGGGGTAGGGGGAGGGAGGGAGGGAGAGAATGCAAGGCGCCGGATTTGGGGGTGAGAGGTGGTCGAGATGGTCGGGGGCGTCGGGGGAGGGGGGCGGTGGGAAGAGAGAGGGAGAGAATGAGGGGGAGAGAGAGGTCGGGCACCTGAGATCCGCGCGGATGCCGGAGGAGGAGGAGCTGGAGGAGGAGATCCCCGCGGATGCCGGAGGAGGAGAAGCAGCGAGCGGAGGAGGACCCGCGGATGCCGGAGGAGGAGGAGCGCGCGGAGGAGGAGCCGGAGGAGGAGATCCGCGCGGATGCCGGAGGAGGAGGAGCACCGCGCGGAGGAGGACCGGCGGATGCCGGAGGAGGAGGAGCACCGCGCGGAGGAGGACCGGCGGATGCCGGAGGAGGAGGAGAGGGACAAGACCAGGGAGAGAGAGAGAGGGGGAACGGAAAATTAAAACCCGCGCTCAAATCTCTCTCCCCGCCTGTATATCAGCAACTTTTGGCTGAGTGGGGTGGGTTAACGTGGCCCAATTGAAAAACACCACGTGGCAAGGCCCTGGTATGTAGCAAAATCCATTATTTTCTTACAACCTTTGAATCTATTAGCACCAATACCAGCCCTCCTCCTTAGAAGAACTGAGCATTTAATCCTCTGACATAGAATGGTCAATGCCATTGCAACAACAAAGTAAAGTCCTCAAAAGGAATTTCAAATCCGAAAACAGCTCATACACAAACACTCTCATCAAGGTTCATAACCTCTTTACTCGGTGCAAACCATCATGCCTACATGCGCAGTTCATCCTTCCTTTCGTTAAATAGTTCAACCATTTTGAGACTTGTGAAGCCAAGATGGCATAGAATATTTACATCATCAAATCCTTGTCACCCTCTTTCTTTTTTGAACCCTCTTTCTTTAGCACAAAGTGAAATTCCCCACTTACTCTGATCTAAAGAACACAACGAAAGACCACTAACTATTCACAAATAATTCAATACACAACGTAAGCCACAACAAGCAAGAAAAAATTTTGTATGACGATCAGTAGAAGCTTCTTGATATTAAGTTCCACTGAATGTACACTCTGTCCTTCTGGTCTCATCTGCCAGCTTCTTCCTGCGGCAAGGATCCATCCTTCATCAGCTTTAAGCTGAGACTGTTGAATCGCTCTCGTGAATATTGCCTTGATGCCTTTCTCCAATCGGTGCCTGCCTTCATCATTGTTGCGAACTCTTCGTAACTTATCCTCCCATCCTGCACCAAACATTATCACCATACTCAGCTTGCTTGGATAGCTGAAACACAAATTTGAGCTTTCTTTCCTGCTTATTTTGCTAATATGGGTGCAACATAGCAAAAATACATATGACTAAAAACTTCCCCAATGCCAATGCATGTTAAGCTAAGCTTCACAAACTTTTTCGTGATTGTTAACCAATAGCTAATTCAAGCAATCTCATGAGAATGATGCTAAATCATACCTTGTCTGTGTCTACATCTTGGATAATTGCATTGATGACTTCTTCACGGTTTGGGCCCAGGTCTTCAGCTAAAGTATCACTAAGTTCTTCAATTTCAATGTATCCACTCTTGTTCTTATCAAAGTACGCAAATGCTTTGTGCAAGTGCTCATCATTCTCCATCCTCTCTACATGGATCGACACAGCAACAAATTCACCATAATCCAAGGTCCCATTCCGATCAACATCAGCCTGCCCATACAACAGAGAGAGATTTGAAGGTTTAGCAAAATAAACTCCTTGATGGCACTTCAATGACGCTTTAGAGGATTTGGAGGAACACATGCATATAATTAGTCATCCTTTTATTTTCAAATATCAAGTCCCAACTGAGGTAACCCATCCATGGATGCACAATTATGTCTTATGAACCTTGAACTTTCATATTTGTAAGATAACCATGATTGTTTAAATATGGCAAAGCAGTATTAGTAATTATAAGTACAATATCAATAGCGGTAATAAACTCAACAACAACAGCTCGCCGTGACTAGATCGAAAGAGGAACTACTAACGCGAGACAGACAGATTACAACAGTTTTAAGCAAATTATGGGCTCAAAGTACTTACAGCATGCATTAATATTTGAGCGTCTGCATCTGTCATTGGGTGACCAATCTTATGCAGACCATGCTTTAGCTCCTCGAGGGTTATTTTCCCATTATTATTAACATCCATTAGCTGGAATAGTTCCTTTATGTCAGCTGCTTCCTCCACAGATAAATGTTCAGCTACGACCTGCAATGTGTGAAGTCAAAAGTATTTATCTATTAGTTTTTGATGAACATAAGGTCGATGCAGCTAACATGAACTACCAAACTTAGTAATGATGTGAACAGCATGCCATTAAGGTGTGCTTCTTGACATGCAGAGTATATCTGTATAAACAAAATCTTACCCGCAGAGCTCTCTTTTTCAACTTGTTCATCACCGAGAATTGTTGCAGTCTTGATCGAACATGCTCACCCAGAGGCACATTCGGGGCCTTTTTGGCGTTCTGTAACCAAGGATGATCTGCAATGTTGAACATAAGGATTTGACTCAGCATAATAGAAGTGTTGGTGCTAAGCAACTCTCCATAAAGAGAAATTGCAGTAAATTCTCAAGTGTAGAAAATAAAATAGCATCAATTATTCACGTTCCCAAGTATGCCAAACTAGATACATAGTTGCAAAAACCAATACACCATGGATTCAGAAACCGGACTACCTGTTTATATCTTATCGCACTGGAGTTAATTCAGCATATCTTGGAAGCATGTGTTGGTACTTTAAATAACAATGTCAGTTTGTAAACCTTAGCTAACCAATTTTAACGACACCGAATTTATTGATCTGTGCCAACCAAGACTGAAAGAATTTGTTATAATCGCTTTAGACATTCAGGATTCAGATCAGCGATTACACATAGGCATCTGGAGTGGTGAATATTACCAATTACTTCTTGTGCAGTTAATCTCTGCTTAGGATCTGGATCAAGCATCCGCCTGACAAGGTCTTTAGCGTGATCAGAAACTTGAGGCCATGGATCTCTTCTGAAGTCTATCACGGAAAGAATAATTGCTTGCGCAACTCCCTGTTCAGTTTCTGCATGACATGAAGAAAGCACGCTTATCTAATTTTACTTTTAAACAAGAACAAAAGATTTCAAGGAGATATCTCCATTCAGCATCCCGTTTTGTATCACAGAGATTGCTCATTTCTGAGAATTTACCATTAGATTAAGGAAAAATTACCTGCCCAAAATGGTGGTACACCACAAAGCAGGATGTAAAGGATCACTCCTGCACTCCAAACATCCACTTCTGGGCCATAATTCCTCTTCAGAACCTCTGGTGCCATATAATAAGGACTGCCAACAATCTCAGTGAATCGCTCACCTGTGAAAGGAAAAAAAAGCAAATAAGGCAAACTTATAGAAGAAAGATGCGGTTGCTGATTCAGTGGGACAACCACTATACATAAAAAATTCACAGCATCATGATGGACTACAAGAATCTTGTTACTTTCATTTATGAATTTTTAGTATTTCGTATTGTTTAGTACAAAGGAAACAAACAAAATAGACTAAGTTCGCACTTGCAGAGATTCATACCAGGTTTAAAAAATACAGACAACCCAAAATCAATTGCCTTGAGGGCAGAATTTTCTTTTTTGTTAGCGAATAAGAAGTTCTCAGGTTTGAGGTCTCGATGCATCACCCTGTGCTTGTGGCACATCTGTAATGGAATCAAAGAATAAGTTAATTTATGAACTGGAAAATCAGATGAATACAATATAAATTAAACCTGAATAACCATAGACTGACAAAAATGATAAGCATACAAAACCTGGGCCATGTATCACTGCAAAGCAAATGCTTAAGAATTGCAAAATGATACATGTAGTATACACGAAATCCATAAAATCCTAATAAACGAAGTTTCCTACAGATTAAAATAAGAGATGCGAGTAGGCAAACAGCAAAGAAGAAAAAGCCAGATATAATTTCCACCTAAAGGAATCTAAGATGGCCTAGAAAATGCCCAGTTAATCCAGATTGATCGACCGCAAATGAAATTGACCATCATGGGAAAATGAATTGCTAATCTGCTCAAAAAGGAAAAATCGATCAATTCCCAATAATCAAGATATACAGGAAACCACGAAATCTACCACAAAATCCTAATAAAAGAAGCTTCTGACATATTCAAACAGGAGAACCAAGTCGCCAAACCTTAAAAAAAAAATTCATGATATCATCTCTTCCTAAAAAAAAACAATCTATCATGAAATAGAAAATGCCAATAAATACAGATGTCCAATCCAAAATGAAATTGACCATCAAGAGAATATGAATATCTTAAATCAAATCAAATCAAATATGAGAAGCATATATATTTAAAAAGCCAACAAGTAACACCAGGTAAATAAAAAGAAAAGCTAGACGTAGGAAGGCGAGACTGCACCTGAACCACCTCCACGATGGTCCGCGTGATCTCTGCGGCGGCCCGCTCGGTGTAGTGCCCTCTCGCAACGATCCGGTCGAAGAGCTCCCCTCCCTCGCACAGTTCCATAACCAGGTGAACGGCGCCGTCATCCTCGAATGTATCCTTTAGCCTCACAATATTGGGATGGCTCGGCAAGGTCCTCATGATCTCTACCTCCCTCCGCACGTCATCGATGTCCACAGCCGTCCTCAGCTTCCTCTTGGATATCGACTTGCAAGCGAACAGCTCCCCCGTGGCCCTATCCTTGCAGAGGTACGTCACCCCGAACTCCCCCCTCCCGAGCTCCCGGCCGAGGTCGTATCGGCTCCCGATGTCCCTGCCGGTGAGATCCTTCAGGACGGCGAGCTTGAAGGTCTGGTCAGATCCTCCTCCCCGGTTGTACTCGATGGTGAACGGGTTCTGCTTATTGCCCTTCCGGTGTTTCGGCTTCCTCTCCAACGGATCGATGCCCGCCACGCAGCAATTACCCATTGAAAAAAGCTAAAAGATAGGATCTTTTCGAGGTATTCGGAAGAAAGAACACAAATCAAAGAAACCCAATTGAGAATTCGAAGCCCGGATGCGATTTCTTTCGAGATAGGCTCAATTGAAGGATACCCAGTTCGGAAACTATGGATGTATACAACAATGCTTTGGGGGTATGAGCGGCGAGGGGTAGGAGGAGGGATTGGTAAGCGTGTGAATCCAATAATACCATGAGATGAGGAGGGAGGCGGTCAAAGATTTTGGCGAGAGTCTTCTTCCTTTTGTTTCTTTCTCTCTCATCCCCACGCTTCTTTTCCAATCCAAAACGATGGGAGAAAGAAGAAATGAAGGGGTTAATTGCATCCATACCCCCAAAATCTTAGCATATTAGGTACATACCCTTGAAATTTGGACCATAGCCAAAAATAACCCTTGGTTTTTATAATAGCAAAAGAATATCGTAATATCAGGTAACCCAACAACGATTAGAGGGATATTGAAGACCCATAGCCCGCCTTTGTTTAACGGGATAAAATATGAGTGATTATAATCTCCTCAAAGATTATATTTTAAAATACATTCTTATTAGAATTTAACGTGAGGGGTTAAATTATTCTCATATTTGATAAGACATAAAATAAAATGGAAAAACACACGATGAAATGAGATCTACATTATTACTAATTCTATTTTATCTCTAATATTATGAAACAAACAAACGAGTCTAGAAAGTTATAATCCATGTATCTGTACCTGTGACACAGTTAGATATAATCAACCATTAACACTCTTCACTTACTCTCCTTTTACTGTTAAATATAATTAAATAAACACAAATAATTAAACTAAACCGACTAATATAATACATTATATTTTATAAGGTTGATTAGATGTGTATAAACTGATGGATGTTACGTTGCTTGACCATCTCTTATCTTACCTACCACCTCCAAGTCCCAACTCTCCTACGGACCCCTCCCTTGCTCCGTCACCCCTGCCCCTATCTCCGAAGCGCTCTCTCCTACTCCTTTCTCTCTCATCCCCCGACCACCGCCCCCCCGTCCTATCTCTTCGTTTTTTACCCTCATTCCCCTCTCCATCTCCCTCTCGCCACTTTTTCTGTTATACTCGGTCACGTTTGTTTTGAGGGATAGAATATGAGAGATATAATCTCCCGAGTGATTATTTTCCGAGATATATTCTACTGGGAGATGATATAAGGGGTTTAACTCTTCTCTCATGTTTGGTAAAACAAACAATAATGTGAGAGAAGATTTAATCAAATATTTAATTTTTTTTTATTTTTTAATCCAATTGATCTTATCTCATAGGATTACATATCTCACTTCCCATTGGGATTATTTTATCCCATATACATGGGATATGGAGTCCTAATGGGATTATTTATCTCATGCCTAAAATCATACTAAATGTGGGATAAAGTGAGGTCCACAGAATTATTAATCCTATCCCACCTATGATACCATGAAGCAAACGAGTTCTTTCTCTCATGGCCTCTCTCCCTCTCCCCACGCTCTCTCATTCTCTCTCCTATCCCGTCTCATTCTCTCTTGCCCTTCCCTTCCATGCTCTCTCTTTCATGACCTCCGTTCCTCTAGTAAAACTATGACTGTTTGTTTGGTGGAATCGTCATACATTAGGTGATGCATGCATCGGACAGTAGATGCACTTGTTTAGTTGTCTTTTGATTAATATATATAATATTCACAACATTATATTAATAATATATATTATATATTTAAAATATATTCAATAATGTTATGTAAATATTAAAATTATTTGAACATTATTTTAATCTCAATAAACTCATTATATTATTTTAATCTCATTAAAATACTATATATATTAAAATTTTAACTTTATTGTATCATTATATGAAAATTAAAATAATATAATGACTTTATTGAGATTAAAATAATGTTCATATAATTTTAATATTTACATAACTTTATTGAAATATATTTTAATATATTTACGGGGTTTATAGAAGATGCACCGCAGATTTGGCCATTTCATTAATGTTCATTAATGTTCCATTTTAACCGTTTTATACGATGCACGATTTGACCTCAAAAATGCATTGCACGATACATGCATTAGTTGATCCACTGTAAACCAAATACAAGATCATGAATCAGACACACCCTGATTCATGCCAACCAAACGGACCCTAAAACGGTCATTTCACACCGTGTCATTATAATATTAATGAACAAACATCGTAAGAAATATTCGCCAGCAATTGACCCGAGAGTTTTTTTTTTTTTTACTATTATCAAAGGATCAAATGATTTTTTTTGATAGTGTGAGAATTTCCGGAGACATTCGTAATATCATAAAAATTGATGGTTGCTGCGTATATATGCAATTAACCCAAAGAAAGAAAGAAAGATGCAAAAAGATCCAACCATTCCTCTTATTTCTCTCCGTCTAACTGGCCTTGTTTTTCTCCCCTCGTCTCCGTGGTGTCCACACGGAAGCCAGAAGCTTTGGCTGTTAATCTTACGTTACGTTTTGGCCCTCAACAAACAAATAATTACAAGAATTTTGCATGCCTATTTCATGCATGGAAGCTTCTACGAAAGAAGATAGTTTCTTATGGGTATTTTTGTACAGGATATGCTAATTTATTGTGGACAATTGAATCTTTGAAAATAAGATGAGGCCATCGTGGAAACCATGACCATGTTAGGTCCAAGCAACTCCTTATTGACTAGTTTACTTTATTAGTTGCTTTCCTACAAGACTTTTGACTTTTATACGTATACTTGGATACGAGGAGCCTGCATGTGGACTTCTTCGGTGCCGCTCAATAACTGCTGTTTTAGACTTGGTCACAAATTAATATTCTAGAGCATAATAAAAAATTCAAAATGGTACCAAAATAGAACTTAGTACCTTAATGGCATGTTTGATTCACTAAATAAGAGAACCAGTGAGTTCCCGTGTCAGGTAACTGACCGCCGGCCGTCTTTCTCTTTATTTCTCTATAAATAGGACATTGAAGCCTTTAGGCTATATATAAATAGGACAAAGCGGTTCAATCTTTCTGTTGCGCATGGATATATAATGGATATAGTCATTATCTTAAACTCATATAAATAGCAAACCTAAGATTTCTATTAATTTACTGTCTGTGGGAGCCAGTGGGTGGTTGCCACATGTTGACTAAAGTATCTCCGGTTAGGTTTTGGATTCGAGTTCTATTGAGGAAATTGTGGTTGCAACTTGCAAGTGCATTTGTACATCCCTTGCTCCGCAGGTAAAAGACTCAATTTTTTTTTTAAATTAATTAGATAAGTAATCTTTATTGAGGACATTGTGGCATCTCCAGTGTGAGATTTTGGCTGGAGTCACGTTCAGAGCATTGTGATTGTAATGTCATCATACCCCTAAACCGAGGTTATGGCTCTACTCATATAGAAAACTAGTTATGCCCCCTGTCACCTGACAGGGTAACCATCAGCTCCACCTCAATAACTCTATCCCACTAAACCCCCTCAACTTAGGATTATCATGTCACATAGGTTTCACCTAGGACATTCTCCCGTCACGTAGGACAACCAAGAATTATTTTATAATCATAGTCTCATATAAGGATAACTAACATGAACATGTTTTTTCAGTCATGTTTTTCAGTTTTGTTCATGTTCTTCAATTCTCTGCTTTGAATCTTGAATTGAACAAACTCACACCTTCACCTGTATGTTTATTCTTTGTCCCATGCTTCTTATAATGTTGATAAATAATTCTTTTTTTTTTTTCATTGAGTTGACGGTGGTCCGAATTCCCTATGTACACTTACGTGATTATTTAACAATAGTAAAACAGTCCGTGATCTTATTGATTTAGACATCCCAATCATCTTTATTGTTGTTTTGATGGGTCCACTAGTACTATATAGTGCTTGGTACAATAAGTTCATATAAAACGATAGACATATTACATACGCAATCACTACAAGAAAAAACACATGTAGAAGAGGAATCCTTTGAAAAAGGGAAGAAAAATTATATACAATCTCAAAGAAATTCATGTGAAAAAAGGAATTCATTGCAATCAACAGAAATACTTTAAAAAATGAAAGAATTCATAAGAAATAATTCAGAACTTGCCAGATTATATCTTCAAGAAAACCTAAGGAATCCTTAAAAAATCTATAATCGATACTGCCCACAAACAACATAAATCGTATAAAAAAACCAAAGTTTTTGACGATGAAGAATTCCTTCGAATGGAACTTAAATGAGGTTGCAAAAATCCATTACATTTGTGCTGGTCATTTTCTTGACAACCTTCTCAAGCCCCACTCGACGCTTTGCGGTTGTCTCTAACCATCTACGGATCCAGGAAAACGCACCGAGCTCAGTGGTTATCTTCCACCGGATATGCTCAGAAAACCAAACCTGAGAATTAAAACGGAAACAATTTACAGATTAGAGTAAGAACGGGGAATCGATATTCAAACAAATGAAAGTGGAGGTCCTTATAATGAGCACCAAGGTGCAACCGTTTAGGTACACCTCATTCACACGTCGCCCCACATCCCGCACCTTCCTCTGGATCCGCTGGAATGTGGCCTTGACGGAGGAGAGGATGAAGTCATGCACAACTTTGCCCCACTGCAATCAGCACGCGCCATGGAGGAGATGGCGCGCGACAACTTGGAGTTGGAGCAGCCTAGGCGACATCGGCAACATCAGCGGCACACGACCACGATGGACAAGCAACAGCAAGCACGTGGCACGCTCTGTTGGGGCCTGGCATGCGCCCGGCGTGCGGGCGGTGTCACGTCCCGATTCAGAAAACCCATCCAGATCGAGACGTGAGCCACATAAACCTGTTTACATCATCAATTGGCGCACAAGTATATAACTACTACGAATTTAAACAATTCAATCGTCAAGTTCATAAAACAATTTCGGCAATTATAGCACAAGAAACCTGTAAATTTTACAATTTCAACTTGAACAATGGAACCATTGTAAATAACTAATTATTACATTTCTCAAATGTCTACATTAAAGAATATTACAACATTTCTCAAATGCAACTGAATTAATGATCATACAATTATATCCTCGCTTTATACATCATAATGTAAACTATAACCAAACTGTATAAAACTCCTCGAAGCTCCATGCCCTCGATCACCTCGACATGTCGCGTCATCTTCTATAAGACACAACGCGTTAAAGCTGTGATGGCAGTGATCCGCCAGAAAACTCCAAGGTTAAGCGTGTTTGCCTTGAAGTGGTCCCGGGATGGGTGACCTACTGGGAAGTTTTCCCAGATTTCTGCGATGAGCCAAAAACGAACAATATTGTGTCGGGTGGGGCCCTCGGGTGGATCCTGGATGGAGCCCGCATGCCCTGGGGGGCCCTGTGTGGCCCCGGACGGCGGGGGCTGTTACATGCTGCCTGGCGGGCTGCATGATGCACTGGCTGGCACGGCACGGCAGCAGACCGGTGCGGTTTGTACATCGTAACCGCACCCTGGCGCACTGACCTCGACTCAGGCGGAGTCCACGGCCAAGGTACCCATGCTAATCCTTGATCTCTTAGAGGAGTTTCAGGATGTCATGCCACCGCAGTTGCCCAAGCAACTTCCTCCCTGACGCGCGGTGGACCATTGCATCGAGCTATTGCCCAGCGCGCACGCACTAGCCCAAGCTCCCTATTGCATGACACCCGTGGAGCTTGTGGAGCTCAAGAAGCAACTTGAGGAGTTGCTTGACTCGGTGCTCATCAGGCCCTCGAGATCACCCTTCGACGCACCGGTACTGTTCCAGAGGAAGAAGGATGGCTCCCTCATGATGTGTATCGACTACCAAGCATTGAACAAGCTGATGGTCCGAGACAAGTACCTGGTCCCTTTGGCATAGGACCTATTTGACTGGTTGTTCAAGGCTCAGGTATTCTCTAAATTGGATCTTCGATCTGGTTATTGGCAGGTGCAGATCGCAGAAGGGGATGAGGCCAAGACTACTTGCATGATGCGGCGCATTCGAGTTCCTTGTCATGCCGTTCAGCCTCACCAACGCACCAACAACCTTCTGCCACTTGATGAACGATGTCCTCCACGACTTTCTCGACAAGTTCATGGTGGTCTACTTGGATGAAATTGTCATCTACAGTGAGAGCTTGGAGGCTCACATGGATTATCTCAGACGGGTCCTTCAGAGGTTGAGGATGCATCAACTCTTCGTCAAGAAGGAGAAGTGCGAGTTTGCGGTCGAGGAAGTGTCCTTCCTTGGGCACATGGTGAGGGGCGGCCAGGTGATGATGGACTCACGGAAGATTGACGCTATCTTGGAGTGGCCGGCGCCAACCAAGGTGCCCGAGCTTCGATCGTTCCTTGGTCTAGCCAACTACTACATGCGGTTTATCAAGGGCTATTCCAAATAGGTAACTCCACCGACCGACCTTCTTAAGAAGGAAAACATGTGGTGTTGGACAGGGCAATGCAAGGAGGCGTTCCAGTTGATCAAGGAAGCCATTGCAAGCGAGGAAGTGTTGAGGCTCCCGGACTTCAATCTCCCCTTTGAAGTCCACACCGACGCATCAGATAAGGCTATCAGAGGGGTGCTGGTCCAGGCGGGACACCCTGTGGCTTTCGAAAGCCACAAGCTGAACGATGCGGAGCAGCGATAGCAACCACTGGAGGCATTTGTAGGCAGTGCCCGGGAAGAAGACGACCGTGAATAGATAAGCGAGATAGAATCGGACAATGTCGACGGGGTCCCCCGGTTGGTCTGGCGAGACAAGGGATTTCGTCGCCCTCTCTGAGTCTTTTCTCGTGCATTCTAGACGCATCTTGTGCTTCTGCAAGAATGCTAGGGTATCGGTCAGGACTACACCGGAGAGATCCATGGCTGGGCCACCCCTTGGCAGTCCAAGAATCATGGACGTGTGCTCCGAGGTGACCCTCAGTCTAAACTGACCAATATGGAACACGCCGCTGCCCCTCCACCCGTAAACGCACTCCTGGAGAATCGGAGTGTCTTGGGGCACCGCGAGGAAGTTATAGATTAGACGGAAGGGTGTGTGATCGAGGATAGCTTTGTGTTCATCGTTCAACTGATGGTAAAGCTCACGGGTCCCCTTTGAGTGGCAACGGCCATTAATTTTGCATCTTTCTTCTTTAACGGCCTTGTGCTTCCCTTTCTGATATTTATCTTGTTCGACACTGGTGCTTGTTTCAGTTTCAGAATCGTCCTTCTCCCGTCGGTGTCTCTCCATTGTTGTGTGCACTAATAAAGATACGATAACATTACCTCAATAACAACGGTCCGACTGCTTTCAATGTCATACCTGCGACTGTAGGAGGATTTATGGAAGGAGGGAGGTCGCCTAGGAGATGTAATGTCACAGAGACGATCACAAGTATGACGTTAGAAGATAGCCGCAGTGAAGTATCTGTCACACCCCGACCCATAAAACCCATCCAGGACGAAGCGTGAGGGTTACTATCACTATTCATCTCCAACTGGCGCGAGACATTACGGAAAACATGGATAAACTTAAACAATTCCTATTCCAGAGGTAAACTGTAAATCAAATTATAAATACATCAAGTTGTACTGTTTAAACATCTGATATAAAATTCTTATCAAACTCCTCCAAGGGAAAGATATTATACATGAAATCCCAAAAGTCATCGAAAGATGTTTATAATATAGAAAACTATCAAAAAGTACAACAGTTTTCAGATGCCTCTGGAAGTACTCACGCCGCCAAAGGCTGATCCCGCCGGCTCTATTGCTGAAGAACTGGCGCCTACACCTGCAAACGCAGCCCGGGTAGGAGTGAGCGATAAGCTCAGTAGGGTTCTACTCTACGGCACACAGAAGAGAGGAAAACATCAACAGCGTTATCTCCCCACTCAAGCCTAAGGAATGCCACGGGGTCCCACGACCCCTATCGACTCCCCAAAGGGATCCTACTCTTCTCAACCGACTACGATGGGAACATCAACCAACACGCTGGGAGGAAAAGAACCAAAACTAGTAGGATCACCATTACCCAGCAGGAAACCACTGCCTGGGGACTAAGTCAGGGACATCGACATCCATCCTTAACACTTAGCCTTGGGAAGACAACAGGACCACTAAACCTCACAAGATCATAGCCAACTATATCACCTCCTCGAAAACATGAGATTCCAATTATGATCACGTCCTAATCCTCACTACCCAGCCACGGTCCTAAGGCTAGATTCGAGCTACCCGAGAGCCTCAGATCGGCAATCAACCCATCGCCCGCCTAACCTGATATGCCTCTAATGCATACAATGCAAGAACCTATTCAAACATCTATCGTAGATGTCTCTACATGCCACAACATCAGTTATATGTTCATCAGATATACAATAGCCCTCGGCACTCCCCGACAAGAGGCTAAGGTTCCACAATTCCACATTAGCTAGCACTCATAACTAGATAATGGCTAGGCAACCAAATAAGCATTTAACTACTAACCAATCATGTATTTAAATGCAAGCAAAACCATAAATTCGCTAAAAAGGTTAAACTCCCGATTCAATCCCCAATCTCGATAGAAATCCCGTAAAAACATCGTGTATGCTTCCTAACATGATTGGGTATCTATCATGAATGAAAGCCAATCAAAGGAAACCAGAAAACACAGCTCAGTGGCTCACGGTCGATCCGACGGTCGACCGTGAGGCCATGGTCGATCCGACGGTCGACCGTGAGGCCACGGTCGATCCGACGGTCGATCGTGGGGTCAAACGAGAGAAAGGCATAAGGGCCACTGTCGACGGACAGAACCTCACGGACGATGCGACGGTCGATCCGACGGTCGACCGTGAGGGGAATGGAAAAGAATGGGAGCCCGCGGTCGATGGGTGCATCGACCGTGGGAGACCAAACACGCGACAGAGCCTGACGGACGATGCGACGGTCGATCCGACGATCGACCGTCAGGCTCAAAGGAAGCGTATCAACGCTTGACGGTCGATCCAACGGTCGACCGTCTGGCCTATTGCACTGTTCCTTAGAACAGTGCTCGAAAATCCAATTTCTTGGATTTCAACCATCAATTCAAGTTGAAAATCAGTGAAATTTTGCATGCATACATAATCAATGATGGGGAAGCCAATGGTGCGAAGAAATCATGATTTTTGATGGTTAAATCTCCTATCTAGGTCAAAACAGTCAAAAACCGACCAAACGGCGATAATACGGAAACAAGCCGTTAAAATACGAAAATCGCAAGGTAGGAATACTTGAAACAAGCCACAACACATATGCTATAAACTACATAACATTCTAACATGTATTCCTACAGTGCAAGCACATAAAACCTATCCTAGGAGAACCCAATCACAAGATCGAGGTAGAAACACCTACTTGGGCAAGTAGGGCAGCTCCTTGAAAGCCGCACTCCGAAGCCCTAACACAGCCGTAGGAGAGAGAGAGAGAAAGTGACAGGAGAAGAGAAAGAAAGAGAAAGAAAGGGACATGCCTTATATAGAGATTAGGATCGATCTCAGCCGTCCGATTCAATCTTTCCCGATTGAGCTCTGATCTTCTGATCGGACGCGCCCTTAAGGTTCTAATTAAACACATGCATCAATCCAAGGCCATGTGTGAAATGTGGGTGTGAGTCTTGACCACCAAGGGTCATATTTACCAAAATGCCCCTGAGGTCAAAACCGCCATACGATCGTCCGATCGTACCCGACGCGGAACCAAACCAACAGGAAAATGACCCTCGACCCACGCGGTCGAGCCAGGTCAGAGGGACGGGCCCTCACAACCTAACAACCTTAAAAAGAATTTCGTCCCGAAATTCAATAAGGATGAAGCCGGGGAAAAAGAATCAACTAGGCTTAACAAAGCTACAACTAGGGGCGCCAACGCCCACAACAAGAAACTACATGCTGAGGTGAACAGTCGGGGAAACTCCCGACGCATGCGATCCTCTCGCTCTCATGTCAAACTCTCGGCACTGCCATGCCTCCATCTGACCATGACCAACGGTAACGACCTGCCTCTCAGCACCTGATCCCGTCTGTCCAAGATCTGCATAGGCTGCTCTATGTAGGTGGCGTCCTCCTCCACCTCAATGTCTTCGTGTCTGATCATGTGAGATGGATCTGGAATGTACTTCCTCAGCATTGACACATGGAATGTGGGGTGGACCGCTGACATGTGTGGGGGTAGAGCCAACTAGTAGGCAACTGCTCCAACACGCCTGACGATCTCAAAAGGGTCTGTGAATCTTGGTGCTAGCTTGCCCCTGCTACCAAACCTGATCGATCCTCTGCGCGGAGACACCTTCAGTAACACTCTGTCGCCAACCGCGAACTCCAGGGGTCGTCGTCTGCGATCTGCGTAGCTCTTCTGCCTACTCTGCGCTGTCAGGAGCCTCTGTCTGATCTGAGCCAACCTCTCTTACGACTGTCTGATGATATCCGGACCGGTAAGAGACGCCTTCCCAACCTCCGTCCAACACACGGGTGAGCGACATGGCCTGCCGTACAACGCCTCAAAGGGTGTGAAACCTAAACTGGCCTGAAAGCTGTTGTTGTAGGCAAACTCCACCAGAGTCACGTGTTACTCCCAAGTACCTCCAGCGTCTAGCACACATGCTCTGAGCATGTCCTCCAAGATCTGGATCGTCCGCTCCGACTGTCCGTCTATCAGAGGGTGAAAAGCTGTGCTGAAAGTCAGTGTCGTCCCAAAGGAGTCCTGGAAGCTGCTCAAGAACCTGCCGATGAATCTGGGATCTCTGTCTGACACTATCGACACTGGGATGCCGTGCAGTCACACCACCTCGTCGATGTACCTCTGGCTCAGTCTAGCAACTGGATCTGTCGTCCTCATGGGAAGGAAATGAGCCGATTTGGTCAGTCGATCGACGATGACCCAAATCGCATCATTCCCCCTCGGTGTCCTGGGTAGCCCGGTGACGAAGTCCATAGCAACATACTCTCACTTCCACTCTGGCACTGGAACTGGCTGCAACAAACCTGGTGTCCGTCGGTGCTTTGCCTTCACCTTCTGACAGGTGAGGCATCTGGAAACAAACTCTGCCACTGAACTCTTCATCCCGCACCAACAGAACTGTCGACGTAGATCATGGTCCATCTTGGTGCTCCCGGGGTGAACGACGAAACAGGAGTGGTGGAACTCGTGAAGGATCTCCTCTCGTAGCGCGGGGTCTGCTGGAACTGCAATTCTGCCTCTGAAGAGTAGACCGCTGTCTGCCGACACTGTCCAACCCTCGACCGCGTGCTCGGTGCCGACCGTAGTACGGGTCTCCACGAGCTCTGGGTCTCCAGCCTGTGCCTCGATCACCCTGGCCAAAAGAACTGGGATGCTGATTAATAAATTTTATATCTCGCAAGTATACGAATCGGTGCAATCAGTATAGTAGCAAGACGAGTATTGTACCCACAGAGATTTGTAGAGATTATTAGAGTAAAACGCTAAAGAACAGAAAAGAAAGAAAATAAGGAAGGGAAAATAAGAGATATGAGGTATTGAGAATAGAAGATCTAATAACGAAATAAGAAAACGATAGAAATATGATGGATGAATACTAAGGTTCCGATTTCACCATAACATCCTCATTCTATGCATTGAATCAATAAAGATTTCAGTTTAATTCCAAGGGCTCGTTCTTCCGGTATGATGATCCGTTCGGCCGCGGTCTTCACCAAGTACCCCCAATTAACCCTAGTTAATGAACCCATAACTAAGTGTTAACCAAGAATCCATTACGTTCTGAAGAACAATTATGAACCAAGAATACTCTTAGCTTGAACCCGGCCTCGACATAAACTCATTAATTCATAGATCCTGCAAGATCAGGGAATGAACCCTCGCCCAATCTCACATAACACAACCTATAATACTTCTATTGGCCAGATAAAGGTATTTAAGATCTCAGTTATAATAATGAATGAAACAAGGAAAATAAACTGATTAAATAAATATGATCCAATAACATAGAATGATTCAGTTAGGCTACATTGGTACCTTAGAAAAGAAACTAGCCACTCATGTTCATCATGAAGACGACAAAAGTGTTCAAAGAAAAATAAAGAAAGAAAGACAAAGAAAACAAAACCCTAACGCGGCTTCCTCTCCTCCAGATGCTCCAGAAAAGTCCTCCAAAAGATCCCCTTTGATAACCCTAAATATCCTATTTATAGCCCCAAAGTCTCTCAATCCACGAATTTGATCTAAACCGTTGATTTTCTTCACTGGGAAAGTAGGATCGATCCCTCCCAGGGTGTTGGATCGATCCCTCTCATTAAAAACTTCAATTTTTGGCTTCGCCCGAGTCCGATCGATCGGACTAAGGGTGTCGGATCGATCAGTTTCGTAAAAATCCTCCGTCTCTGGCTATTCCCGAGTCCGATCAATGGATGGATCGATCGAACTGTGTTCCTCTAGAAAACATACGTTCTGTCAACCTTTAATTCCCAAGTCCGATCGATCGGAGTATGGGTGTTGGATCGATCGGTTGCGCAAAAATCCGCTGTTTTTGGCTATTCCCGAGTCCGATCGATCGGACTTTAGGTGTTCGATCAATCGGACCCCTTAGGATGGATGGAGGGATCGATCGGATACCTTATGGCTGAAAAATATATGTTCTGTCACGTTTCTGCGTAGTCCGATCGATTGGCGGATCAATCGGACTTTCAGCTTATTTTCTGTTCTGCCATTCAGACTGCGCCATCGGTGCTAAAAGTGCTGTAACTTTCTCTAGGAAACTCGGAATCATGAACCGTAAAATTCTCCAAAATCTAGACTTCAAGAGCTTTCCAACCATATATGGCACATTATTTGGTTCTTCATGAGAAGGTACAGATTAATTTTTGAAGTTGATCCATATACTCTTTTCAGCTTCTTTTAGCCCCAATTTCCTGCATTTTCCAAACAACCATGTGAAGCAACATATAGATGTAAAAATAGTAATAAAGATGTTGATTAAGGATAATAATCTAGCAATTGATATGGTTATAAGGCTATTTAGAGTGCACTTTCATGCACTCATCACACCCCCCAACCAGCTTATTGCTAGTCTCTAGCAATTTTAAGCGCATAAAATATATTAAGCACACCAACGGTCGTACGTTGTAGACATGCATAATAAGAGTTCTACCTTATCAAGTCAATAGTGTTCTATATCGTACAGAGCACGAAAACTTCTTATACTCATACACATACTACCAACATATGAAATCAACTTCTACACTTCAAATATGCTAATCACCATCCAGAAGAACACATGTGACGTGAGAAATAAATCTTACGTACAGAAGTAACTTCTACCCACCATTAGTCCAAACACACTACTATCTTCATAACTAATCATCCAACCCTCGCACTTTAAGTACAACATGCTTTTTTTTTTCTTTTTTTCTTTTTTTTTTTCTGCAACTATCAGACATTTTGCCTTTTTACACGAACACTCTCCGCTTCATGAGGCACAGAGACCCGGTTACTTAACAAAACACTGAGTAGTTTTTTTAGCTATTAGTGATTCTACCTTTTTACGCGAGCTCCCCGCTTCCTGAGGCAAGAACACTCGGTTACTCAGTAGATCACCTAATAGGTGTTTAGGCACAGCTTAATCAAGCTCCAGAACTTTTTCTCTTTTTTTTTTTCTCTGCATGCAATACTCAACACTAGCTAATGCTGAAATCATGGTCTAGATTGACAATAGCTTGCTCATTCCTTTGGTGGGTATAATTACCACTGCACAGAACGTGTTCGTGTGTGAGTCACATAATATTCTACCTTCAGGTTATCACACATGCAATCAATGTATAGACCAATCCATATGAATACAACATGTATAATACGTATAAAAATTTCAACTCATGTACAATTTAACACTATTATACCCATAAGGTAGTATGAATATGGTTATGAATGTCTGCACCCCCCAACCTGAAATCAACATTGTCCTCAATGTGTGCATTTATCCAATAAAAAAAATATGTAGGAGGTGGCAATCCAAAAATTTCCAGAGAAAGAAGAGACAAGATACTGTAAATAAGAAAGAGGCCACCTGATAGAGTAGCGAACATCTCCTCAAGGATCCTCAGGGTGGTTGAAAACCTAAAAGAAAACAAAAGACAAACATAAGACTGAAAACTGAAACTTAAACTTAAAAACAGGTTACCTTGGTGGGTTGCCTCCCACCCAGTGCTTTATTTAACGTCTAGGCAAAACGTACTGGAAAGCCTTAAGGTTTAACAAAATTTGTGGCATCCACAACTTCTGATGGTCCTTCCAAATACAACTTTAAACGGTGCCCATTGACTTTGAATTTGCTTCCACTCCTTTCATTCTCAATTTCAACAGCACCATAAGGAGATACTTGTGTCACTTTAAAGGGACCCGTCCATCTTGACCTTAATTTATCTGGAAAGAATTTCATTCGTGAGTTATAAAGTAAAACTTTCATACCTGGCGTAAACTCCTTCCGTTGTATTACTTTATCATGATAGAGCTTGGTTCTTTCCTTGTAAATCTTAGCATTCTCATACGCTTCATTCCGCAGTTCATCTAATTCGTTCAATTGCATCTTTCTCATATCCCCCGCTTCTCTCATGTCAAAATTCAGCTGCTTGATTGCCCAATATGCCCTATACTCCAACTCCACAGGTAAATGACATGCTTTTTCCAAACACAATGCGATAAGGGCTCATACCAATAGGAGTTTTATATGCGGTGCGATACGCCCAAAGAACATCATTCAATTTCACTGCCCAATCCTTCCTTGTAGTGCCAACAACTCGTTCCAGGATCATTTTTATTTGCCTATTGCTCACCTCCACTTGGCCCGACGTTTGAGGGTGGTAAGGCGTTGCAACCCGATGAGTGATGTTGTACTTCTTCAACAATGCATCAAATGCTCTATTGCAAAAGTGTGATCCCCCATCACTTATAATCGCCCGAGGTGTACCAAACCTTGTAAAAATCATATCTTTCAAGAATCCCACCACGGTCTTACTGTCATTGTTCCTGGTTGCAATTGCTTCAATCCACTTAGACACATAATCTACAGCAACAAGAATATACGTGTACCCGTATGATGGAGGAAACGGTCCCATAAAGTCTATGCCCCAAACATCGAACAATTCCACCACTAGATTATTTGTAAGAGGCATCTCATTCCTTTTGCTTATGTTCCCTGACCGTTGACATCTGTCACACTTAGCAACAAAATGAAATGCATCTTTGAATAATGTAGGCCAAAAGAAACCAGATTGAAGAACTTTAAAAGCAGTTTTCTTACCTCCAAAGTGTCCTCCACAAGTTAATTCATGACTAAATTTCAATATATCATCATGCTTATATTCTGGAACACAACGCCTTATTATTTGATCAGGACAATGCTTAAATAAATAAGGATCATCCCAAAAATAATATCGAACAGTAGATAAAAATCTTTTCTTTTCCTGTGAACTCAATTCAGTACGCAGAACATTACTAGCTAAATAGTTAACAATATCCGCATACCAGGGCTCTTTACCATTCACAGAGAAGAGTTGTTCATCGGGAAAGCATTCTTGGATGGGTTGTACATCCTTAAAGCCATCCATGTGCTCCAATCGTGACAAGTGATCTGCCACTACATTGTCGCTCCCTTTCTTGTCCCTTATTTCCAAATCAAACTCTTGCAGCAACAGGATCCACCTGATTAACTTAGGCTTGGTATCCTTTTTGGTTAATAGATATTTCAATGCTGCATGATCTGAATAAATAACAACTTTAGATCCAATCAAATAAGAGCGAAATTTCTCCAGTGCAAAAATAACAGCAAGTAATTCTTTCTCAGTGGTTGAATAATTGATTTGAGCATCATTGAGAGTACGACTTGCATAATAAATAGCATGAGAGACCTTATTTACCCTTTGTCCTAAAACAGCCCCTATAGCATAATCAGAAGCATCGCACATTATTTCAAAGGGCAACGACCAATCAGGAGGCATAATAATTGGTGCAGTAATCAATTTCTCTTTCAAAGTATTGAAAGCATCAAGACAAGCTTTACTAAACTTAAACTCACTATCTTTGGCCAATAAATCACACAAAGGTCGTGCAATTTTAGAAAAATCTCTAATGAATCTGCGATAAAATCCTGCATGGCCCAAAAAACTCCGCACACCTTTCACAGAAGTAGGGGGCGGTAATTTCTCAATCAAATCTATTTTTGCTTTATCTACTCCAATACCTTTACTAGAAATAGCATGTCCCAAAACAATACCTTGCCTTACCATGAAATGACTCTTCTCCCAGCTCAATGTCAAATTTGTCTCTTCACATCTTTTAAGCACCAAGGTTAGGTGTGCAAGGCAATTATCAAAAGAATTCCCAAATACAGAAAAATCATCCATGAATACCTCGACAAACCTTTCTATCATGTCGGAGAAAATCGATATCATGCATCTTTGAAAGGTGGCAGGTGCATTGCACAATCCGAACGGCATCCTTCTGTATGCGAATGTTCCAAACAGACAGGTGAAAGTTGTCTTCTCTTGGTCCTCTGGGGCGATAACAATTTGATTATAACCTGAAAATCCATCAAGAAAACAATAAAATGAGTGAACAGCTAAGCGTTCAAGCATTTGATCAATAAAAGGTAAAGGAAAGTGGTCCTTTTTAGTAGCTGCATTAAGCTTGCGATAATCGATGCAGACACGCCATCCAGTAGTCATCCTCGTGGGTATAAGCTCATTGTTCTCATTCTTCACAACTGTTATCCCTGATTTCTTAGGCACCACGTGAACTGGACTTATCCATTTGCTGTCAGAAATAGGGTATATAACGCCAACATCGAGCAACTTAAGGATCTCCTCCCGAACAACGTCTTTCATGTTTGGGTTGAGGCGACGCTGGGCGTCCCGTATAGGTTTGGCATCCTCTTCCAAAATAATGCGGTGCATGCACATAGTAGGACTTACTCCTTTAATATCTGCAATTGTCCATCCTATTGCAGTTTTATGCTCCCTAAGAACTCTCAATAATTTTTCCTCTTCCAATGGAGTAATGTCAGAAGCAATAATCACAGGAAGGGTTTCATTCTCACCAAGATATGCATATTTCAGATTATTAGGAAGAGGTTTTAACTCAAGCTTTGGTGGGGAAATTATTGATGAAACCATTTTAGAATAAGATTTGTTTAGCATGTCTAACCGAGATTCATCAGGGAAGCATGGCTGCAATGCCTCAAGGGCTGCTATAACCTCCTCTGCTCCCTCGTAATTCTGCAACTCCTCCTTTTCCATTGTCAATGCCACTTCCAAATTTGTCTTCACTTGCTCCTGCATGAAACTAGAAAACAGCAATGAGTCTAAAACATTTATTGAGAAACAATCAAAAGAGTTTGAAGGATAGGACATAGATTCAAAAACTTTAAATTCAACAGTTTCACCTAAAACTGTCATGCTGAGCTTACCATCATGCACATTAATCATAGTCTTGGCTGTGGCCATAAATTTTTGTCCCAACAAAATTGGTAAATTCCTATCATGTAAGGGCGCATCATTCATATCCAATATCACAAAATCAGCAGGGATAATTAATTTATCAACTTGTACTAAAATGTCTTCTACAATGCCTAATGGATATTTAATTGAACGATCTGCAAGTTGTAGAGACATTGTAGTAGGTTTTAATTCACCCACCCCTAACTGAAGAAAAATAGAGTAAGGCATCAAATTAACACTGGCTCCTAAATCAAGCATTGCCTCTCCTATCTTTGTATCACCAACAGTAATAGTAATGTTAAAACTTCCTGGATCCTTAAGTTTGGGTGGAAGCTTCCTTTGTAGAACCGCGCTTACCATCTCTGAAACCATCACTTTTTCATGAGGTTCATACTTACACTTAGAAGTACTTAATTCTTTGAAGAATTTTGGAAATGCTGGCATGTTCCTGATCACATCAAGTAATGGTAAGTTCACATTAACCTTAGCTAGAATATCATAAATTTCAGAATATGACTTATCCATTTTGGCTTTTTTTAGGCGTCCTGGAAAAGGAACCGGCGGCACATATGGTGGAGGAGTGTTGTGATGAACCTCCGGAACTGACTTTGCCCTCTTTTCATGATCAAAAGCTGATGTGGCCACTGGTGTCTTTTTTGAGGGTTCCTCCGTTTCGACTTCCTCACTTGCATCATCATTACACTCTTCAATAACTTCAGCATTAATCTTATTATTAATTATCTTACCTGAACGAAGAACTGTGACCGCTTTTGCTTGCTCAGGTTGGCTCGGAAATTTGCCTGGAACGTGGGCTCTTACAGCATCAGCAAGTTGTCCCACTTGAACTTCCAACTTCCCAATGGATGCTGCAACATTCTTTAGTACCGCATCATGTTGAGCAATGGCTGCACCTTGTTGAGCAATGGCTGAATCTTGTTTTTCCATCTTTAAATCTATTTTCTGCATAAAAGCTAACATAGTCGCTTCCAAAGACGACTTAACAGGTGGGTTAGACTGGTTAGCAGTAGGCATACTAGCATTAGCAGTATTTTTCCATGAAAAATTCGGATGCTCCCTCCAACCAAGATTGTAAGTATTTGCATAAGGGTCAAATCTAGGTCTCGGGTTATAAGCATGCATCAAATTAGCTTGTTCTTGCACATATTCAGGAAATTCACTACCAGAAGGACATGAGTCAAACCTATGACCAACAACATTGTAAATTGAACAAACCTCAACCGGTTTTGCTTGTGTGGACATCATCGCGTCCATCTTCTTGTTAAGGGCTGCAATCTGCCTTGCCTTGTCGTCATTCTGGTTCAGCTCATAGATGCCTCTCGCCTTATTCCTTGTGTCTCTCTGCTGCGAGTTAGATCCTAGCATCTCATAGATTTCATATGCCTCCGGTGGTGTCCTTTTGAACATCGCTCCACCTGCAGCATTATCTGCCATAGTCTGACAAGAAAGATTTAGTCCATCATAGAAATATTGCATCTGATTTTCTAAAGAATAATTATGATGTGGACATTGCATCAAAAGCATCTTAAATCTATCCCATGCTTCATGGAATGGTTCTCCATCAGCTTGCTGAAAATTTGGAATTTGCCTTCTCAAGTTAGTAGTCATGGCATGAGAATAAAATTTACTAACAAACTTGTTATAAATTGCATCCCAAGTAGTGAGTGATCCAGGAGGCAACGACATCAACCATCTCTTCGCTTTATCCTTCAGGGTATAAGGAAAATATCGCATCCTCAAGTGATCTTCAGTAATGCCACCTAAAGGAAAAGTCTGAATAGTAGCATAATAATCTTTCACAAACGTTAGTGCGTCTTCAGAAGGTAAACCATGAAATTCAGGAAGCATAGAAAAATGTAGATTTTTAAGTTCATAATTCCTAGCCTCTGCAGGTAATGCGATGCACGAAGGTGAGATAGAAATAGTAGGCCTCGCGTACTCCTCCAAAGGACGTACATTGTTATTAAGCGCCATCTCCTCTTGTTCCTCCTCTTGAACTCCTAGATCTGATGTGGACATGCTGTCTTTGTTAGATTTCTTCTTCCAACCAATTTGATCTACTTTATCGTTCAAGGGCAACAACTTTTCTTTCCGTGATCGGCGACCTTGCATTCACTACTAATAAACTCTAATCAAATCCCAGGCAACGGCACTAAAAACTTGATGAATAAATTTTATATCTCGCAAGTATACGAATCGGTGCAATCAGTATAGTAGCAAGACGAGTATCGTACCCACAGAGATTTGTAGAGATTATTAGAGTAAAACGCTAAAGAACAGAATAAAAAGAAATAAGGAAGGGAAAATAAGAGATATGAGGTATTGAGAATAGAAGATCTAATAACGAAATAAGAAAACGATAGAAATATGATGGATGAATACGAAGGTTCCGATTTCACCATAACATCCTCATTCTATGCATTGAATCAATAAAGATTTCAGTTTAATTCCAAGGGCTCGTTCTTCCGGTATGATGATCCCTCATGTTTAATAAGGAATGAACCCTCGCCCAATCTCACATAACACAACCTATAATACTTCTATTGGCCAGATAAAGGTATTTAAGATCTCAGTTATAATAATGAATGAAACAAGGAAAATAAACTGATTAAATAAATATGATCCAATAACATAGAATGATTCAGTTAGGCTACATCGGTACCTTAGAAAAGAAACTAGCCACTCATGTTCATCATGAAGACGACAAAAGTGTTCAAAGAAAAATAAAGAAAGAAAGACAAAGAAAACAAAACCCTAACGCGGCTTCCTCTCCTCCAGATGCTCCAGAAAAGTCCTCCTAAAGATCCCCTTTGATAACCCTAAATATCCTATTTATAGCCCCAAAGTCTCTCCATCCACGGATTTGATCTAAACCGTTGATTTTCTTCACTGGGAAAGTAGGATCGATCCCTCCCAGGGTGTTGGATCGATCCCTCTCATTAAAAACATCAATTTTTGGCTTCGCCCGAGTCCAATCGATCGGACTAAGGGTGTCGGATCGATCGGTTTCGTAAAAATCCTCCGTCTCTGGCTATTCCCGAGTCCGATCGATGGATGGATCGATCGAACTGTGTTCCTCTAGAAAACTTACGTTCTGTCAACCTTTAATTCCCAAGTCCGATAGATCGGTGTATGGGTGTTGGATCGATCGGTTGCACAAAAATCCGCTATTTTTGGCTATTCCCGAGTTCGATCGATCGGACTTTAGGTGTCCGATCGATCGGACCCCTTAGGATGGATGGAGGGATCGATCAGATACCTTATGGCTGAAAAATATATGTTCTGTCACGTTTCTGCGTAGTCCGATCGATCGGCGGATCAATCGGACTTCCAGCTTATTTTCTGTTCTGCCATTCAGACTGCGCCATCGGTGCTAAAAGTGCTGTAACTTTCTCTAGGAAACTCGGAATCACGAACTGTAAAATTCTCCAGAATCTAGACTTCAAGAGCTTTCCAACCATATATGGCACATTATCTGGTTCTTCATGAGAAGGTACAGATTAATTTTTGAAGTTGATCCATATACTCTTTTCAGCTTCTTTTAGCCCCAATTTCCTGCATTTTCCAAACAACCATGTGAAGCAACATATAGATGTAAAAATAGTAATAAAGATGTTGATTAAAGATAATAATCTAGCAATTGATATGGTTATAAGGCTATTTAGAGTGCACTTTCATGCACTCATCAGATGCTACGAACGGCATATAGGAAGTCGCCTGCCGCCTGGTCCTCGAAGTCAAGAACAAACTGACTAACTGTCTCTAGCATCTGCCACTGCCGAACTGACATCGCCTCCAAGGTCACCCGACTGTCTCTGGTCTGCCTGCTGTGAGCGTCTACTACGACGTTTGCGTTACCAAAGTGGTAATGCAACTCGAAGTCCTAGTCCTCTAATAGCTCCATCCACCGCCGCTGCCTATGGTTGAGGTCACGCTGGGTGAACACGTGCCTCAAACTCTTATGATCAGAGTACACCAGGAACTGCTCACCGTAGAGATAGTGTTGCCACGTCTTCAGAGCGAAGACAACCGCTGCAAGCTCGAGATCGTGGATTGGATAGTTCCTCTCATGAGTCTTCAGCTGTCTGGAACCGTAGGCCATCACATGGCCCTCCTGCATCAGCACACATCCTAGACCCTCCCCACTGGCGTCGCAAAAGACACTGTAGCCGATGCCTCGCTCTGGAATTAGGAGAAGTCCCGCACGAACGTCCGGTAGTATCTCGCCAAGCCGAGGAAGCTGCGGACCTCGAACACTGTCATCGGTCTCTGCCACCGTAACACTGCCTCCACCTTGGCCGGATCAACTGAAATGCATGTCGCTGACACCACGTGCCCCAGAAACTGTACCTCAGGAAGCCAGAACTCACATTTGGAGGCTTTGGCGTATAGCCGATGCCCCCTCAACAGCTGCAACACTGTCCTCAGAGGTTGCTCGTGCTCCTCCTCCGTGCGTGAGTAGACTAGGATGTCGTCGACGAACACCACCACGAACTAATCTAGATACGGTCGGAAGATCCTCTGCATCAGATCCATGAATGCCGCTGGTGCGTTCGTCAGGCCGAACAGCATCACCGTGAACTCGTACAACCCGTACCTCGTACGGAAAGCCGTCTTCGGGATGTCGCAATCCCGAATCCTCAGCTGGTGGTAGCCGGTACAGAGATCGATCTTCGAAAAGACCGAAGAGCCTCAGAGCTGGTTGAACAAGTCATCGATCCTCGGCATTGGATACATGTTCTTCACCGTCACCCTGTTCAGCTTCCTGTAATCAATGCAAAGATGAAGCGTATCATCCTTCTTCTTTGCGAACAACACAGGAGCCGCCCAAGGTGACGTGCTGGCATGGATGAAACCTCTGCTGGTCAACCCGTCCAGCTGAACCCTCAGCTCCCTCTGCTCTGGCGGTGCCATCCTGAAAGCTGGTAAGGAGATCGGCCCGGTACCCAGTACAAGATCTATCTGGAAGTCTACTGCTCTGGAAGGGGAAGGCCCGGTAGCTCGTCTGGGAAGACGTCAACAAACTCACAAACCACTGCCGGCAAACTGCTCTCTCGATTGCCCTCTGCAGCGAACAAGGAAAGGTACGCCAGTAAAGCTGACAGCTAGCCCTCGCGCATGGGAAAGCAACCATACATGAGGGAATCGGCCGACTGGCGATCCCCCATCAAAACAAAACGAGCGCCGTCAGGTGTCCAAGCAGTCACCCTGCGACGACCACAGTCGATGACGGCTTGGTATGAAGTCAGCCAATCCATACCGAGAATCACGTCGAACCCGACCATGTCTAGCACCTGAAGGTCTAGAAAGACACGGAGGCCCCCCAACCTCCAACTCAAAAGAACGGCAGATCAGCTCAACACGAGCTCCTCCGCCGACCGATGTGTCTAGGTGTAGTGTGACTCCAAGTGGCTCAGTCTCTAGCCCTAGTGATGCCACACACTCGCTAGCTACAAAGGAATGCGACACCCCATAATCTATCAGAACATCTACAAAGGAACTGAAAAGCTGGAAGGTACCTCTGAGAACAGGAGGGTCAAGTGGGGCTGGTGGAAGAGCTAAAGTCTGCTGGGGTGGCGGGTACTGGTAGGACTGGAAAGGTGGCTGAACCTTGTCTGGATACTCGCGGTCTGGAAGTGCGTAGACCCCTCCTCTGGGACCGCCTCGACCTCCGCCGCGACCTCTCCCTCTCCCGGCTCCTGGTGTCCGCCAACCTCCGCCTGCTCCGCCACGAACGGATTGTGCCCTCAAAGTCGGACAGTCTCGCCGAAAGTGCCCTGGCTGCTGGCACTCGTAGCACACGAGAGGTCCAAGCGCTAGCTGCTGGCTCTGGCCTCCTCCCCCGGGTGCCTGCCCCTGAGGCCCAGTCGTTAGAAGTGGCTGGCCTCCCTGCCTGGGCTGCTGCTGGTACTGGGGTGGGTGACGCTGGTAGGGCTGCTGCCGTCGTGGGTACCTCTACCGCGGCCTCCACGGGCCTCCTCTGCCCTGAGCTGCTCTCTGCGGCTGTCCTCCGCCACTGGCACTCGCAGACCACATCGGCTGGACTGCCCTGGGCCCCGGCTCCTGCAACTGGGCCTCAACAGCTAAGGCATAGTCCAACGCCTCTGCGTACGTGCTAGCACGCTGAGCCGTGATCAGCCGCCTGAGCTCGGGCCTAAGCCCCCACTAGAACTACTACTCTCTGGCAAGAGGGTCCGTCGACACCGCTCCGAAAAATCTGGCTAGTCTAGTGAACCTAGCTGCGTACTGCACTACCGACTGAGTACCCTGAGAAAGGGTCTGGTACTCACGGACAAGGGCAGAGCGTGCACTGCGGGAAAAGAACGCGCCAAGAAAAGACAAATGAAACATGACCCACGATGGGTCACTCTTGTCCCTGGCGGCCTGGAAAGAGCGCCACCAGTCCAAAGCACCCCCGTCGAGCTGGAACGCGACAAGTCTGACCCGAACCCGGTCATCGTGGACGAACAGAGTGTCAAGGACGCGACTGACTCCCTCCAGCCAGTCGTCCGCCACCGCTGGGTCGCCTCCAGCACCGCTGAACCTATGTGCGTTCAGCCTCTGGAAGTCGACCACCGCTGTCACAACAACACGCTGGTTGAGTGGAGGAGAGGCCTCCTCGGCAACGAAAGAAGCATCCTCCTCCATCACGACCTCAATACTCGGCTCTGGCTCTGGTGCAGGTGCCCAGGGCAAGGCTGCGTTGGCCCCTAAGGCCCGTCGGGCGGCGCGCTCGTCGTGCGCAGTACCACTACCCAAGACTGGACAGCTAGCCCGGCTCCATGCCATCTCCACGTTTACCAGAGAGAACAAGTGTCCACCCATAAGAAATCAAAACACGACAGCAATCAATGAAGTAAAAGCATAACACACATGAGCACGAACAAGCACATAGGGATGCTCTACTCCTAGAACTATCCCAAACCGCGCTCAAAACCTTAACCGCAAGCCTAATCCTATCCCTGGGACCTACAGTCTGCTCTGATACCAAGTTGTCACACCCCGACCCAGAAAACCCATCCAGGATGAGCCGTGAGGGTTCCTATCACTATTCATATCCAACTGGCGCGATACATTGCGGAAAACATGGATAAACTTAAACAATTCATATTCTAGAGGTAAACTATAAATCAAATTATAAATACATCAAGTTGTACTGTTTAAACATCTGATATAAAATTCTTATCAAACTCCTCCAAGGGAAAGATATTATACATGAAATCCCAAAAGTCATCGAAAGATGTTTATAATATACAAAACTATCAAAAAGTACAACAGTCTTCCTGCAGCAACCTCAGATGCCTCTGGAAGTACTCGCGCCGCCAAAGACTGATCCCGCCGGCTCTACTGCTGAAGAACTGCCGCCTGCACCTGCAAACGCAGCCCGGGTAGGAGTGAGCGATAAGCTCAGTAGGGTTCTACTCTACGGCACACAGAAGAGAGGAAAACATCAACAACGTTATCTCCCCACTCAAGCCTAAGGAATGCCACGGGGTCCCACAACCCCTATCGACTCCCCAAAGGGATCCTACTCTTCTCAACCGACTACGATGGGAACATCAACCAACACGCTGGGAGGAAAAGAACCAGAACTAGTAGGATCACCGTTACCCAGCAGGAAACCACTGCCTGGGGACCAAGTCAGGGACATCGATATCCATCCTTAACACTTAGCCTTGGGAAGACAACACGACCACTAAACCTCAAAACAAGATCATAGCCAACTATATCACCTCCTCGAAAACATGAGATTCCAATTATGATCACGTCCTAATCCTCACTGCCCAGCCGCGGTCCTAAGGCTAGATCCGAGCTACTCGAGAGCCTCGGATTGGCGATCAACCCGTCGCCCGCCTAACCTGATATGTTTCTAATGCATACAATGCATGAACTTATGCAAACATCTATCTTAGATGTCTCTACATGCCACAACATCAGTTATAGATTCAGCAGATATACAATAGCCCTCGACACTCGCCGACAAGAGGTTAAGGTTCCACAATTTCACATTAGCTAGCACTCATAGCTAGATAATGGCTAGGCAACCAAATAAGCATTTAACTACTAACCAATCATGTATTTAAATGCAAGCAAAACTATAAATTCGCTAAAAAGGTTAAACTCCCGATTCAATCCCCAATCTCGATAGAAATCCCGTGAAAACATCGTGTATGCTTCCTAACATGATTGGGTATCTATGATGAATGAAAACCAATCAAAGGAAACCAGAAAACACAGCTCAGTGGCTCACGGTCGATGCCACGGTCGATCCGACGGTCGACCGTGGGGCCAAACGAGAGAAAGGCATAAGGGCCATGGTCGATCGGTACATCGACCGTAGGAAGCCCAAAACGAGACAGAGCCTCATGGACGATGCGACGGTCGATCCGACGGTCGACCGTGAGGCGGAATGGAAAAAAAAGGGAGCCCGCGGTCGATCGGTGCATCGATCGTGGGAGACCAAAAACGCGACAGAGCCTGACGGACGATGCGACGGTCGACCGTCAGGCTCAAAGGAAGCGTATCAACACTTGGCGGTCGATCCAACGGTCGACCGTCCGGCCTATTGCATTGCTCCTTAGAACAGTGATGAAAATCTAATTTCTTGGATTTCAACCATCAATTCAAGTTGGAAATCAGTGAAATTATGCATGCAAACATAATCAATGATGAGGAAGCCAATGGTGCGAAGAAATCACGAGTTTTGATGGTTAAATCTCCTATCTAGGTGAAAACGGTCGAAAACCAACAAAACGGCGATAATACGGAAACAAGCCGTTAAAATATGGAAATCGCAAGGTAGGAATACTTGAAACAAGCCACAACACATGTGCTATAAACTACATAACATTCTAACATGTATTCCTACAGCGAAAGCACATAAAACCTATCCTAGGAGAACCCGATCACAAGATCGAAGTAGAAACATCTACTTGGGCAAGTAGGGCAGCTCCTCCACCGATCCCTCAACTCCGATCGCCGAAATCCGCTCCTCGAAAGCCGCGCTCCAAAGCCCTAGCACAGCAGTAGGAGAGAGAGAGAGCGAAAGTGACAGGAGAAGAGAAAGAAAGAGAAAGAAAGGGACATGCCTTATATAGAGATTAGGATCGATCTCAGCCGTCCGATTTGATCTTTCCCGATCGAGCTCCGATCTTCCGATCGGACGCGCCCTTAAGGTTCTAATCAAACACATACATCAATCCAAGGCCGTGTGTGAAACGCGGGTGTGAAACTGATCACCAGGGGTCATATTTACCAAAATGCCCCTGGGGTCAAAACCGCCATACGATCGTCCGATCGTACCCGACGCGGATCCAAACCAATAGAAAAACGGCCCTCGACCCACGCGGTCGAGCCAGGTCAGAGGGACGGGTCCTCACAACCTACTTGACTCCATGGAGAAATGCCGTTTTGACATCCTACTTGACACCATGGAGAAATGCCGAGTTGACATGTACTTTGACACCACACTTAGTGCTTGAGTAAGATCCGGCCTTGAGCACACCATAGCATACATTAGACACCCGACGACACTAGCATATGGAATCTTCTCCATTTCTTTGAGCTCGGCTTCGGAAGATGGACATTGTTTTGCATTCAAAATAAAATGTGAAGCTAATGGAGTAGATACGGGTTTAGCATCAACCATATTGAACCTTTCAAGAACTTTGTTGATGTATCTTTTCTGAGAAAGCCACAATATCCCCATTTCCCAATTTCTATTAATCTCCATTCCAAGGATTTTCTTGGCGGCACCAAGATCCTTCATGTCAAACTCTCTACTCAACAACCCTTTGAGTTCTTTGATCTTTGACATGTCCCGACATGCAATGAGCATGTCATCCACATAGAGCATCAACAATATAATATTACCATCATCAAATATATGAGAGTAGACACAACAATCATACTCACCTCTCTTGTAGCCGATTTGGATCATGAATGAATCAAAACGTTTGTACCATTGCCTTGGTGATTGCTTGATCCCATAAATTGACTTCTTCAATCTACACACTAGGTCTTCTTTATCTACTTCCACAAATCCCTCCGGTTGTGTCATGTAGATCTCATTTTCCAATTCACCATGGAGAAATGCCGTTTTGACATCCATTTATTCCAATTCCAAATAATGGTGTGCCACAAGAGATAACATCATTCGAATAGAAGTATGCTTGACCACTGGAGAAAAGATTTCATCATAATCTATGCCTTCCTTTTGTGAGAACCCCTTTGCAACTAACCTTGCCTTGTATGTAGGAGCCTCCTCATGCATACCTTCTTTCTTTCGATAAACCCACTTGGAGCCGATGATAGGTTTAGGAACTAACTCCCAAACGGAGTTCTTATGAAGTGATTCCATCTCACTTTCCATGGCACCTAACCATTCTTGTACTTCATTGCTTTGAATTGCTTCTTGAAAATTTGATGGTTCTCCTTCACTCGCCAAAAGAGCATAGCATGCTTCATCATCCCATCCAAGCCGTTGAGGAGGCTTGATGACCCTTCTTTCGCGAGATTGTGCTATGCTAGGTTCGGTATGAACCTCCTCCGGTTGTTCCACCTCAACATCACCCGATGTCTCACCAACCTCAAGTTGACGGCTTGCATTTTCACCAACAATAGGTACTTTGACAAGCTTCTCCGTAGAAACACAACCTTTCTTTTCACCATTTTTTACTTCGGCCATTGGTAAGGTATTCTCATCAAATATGACATCTCTACTAATAATCTTCTTGTTATTTACCGGATCCCTCAATTTGTAGCCTTTCACTCCCCTTTCAAAGCCCATGAAAATACATTCTTGCGATTTTGGCTTCAATTTGTTCCTCTCATCAAGAGGAATAAGAGCATAAGCTTTGCATCCGAAAACCTTGATATTTGAGTAATCGATGTCTTTCCCGGACCACACCTCTTCGGCACATTTGAAGTTCAAAACAATAGATGGTGATCGGTTAACTAAATAGCAAGCATGGTTAACGGATTCCGCCTAATAACCTTCGGACAATCCCGCATGAACTCGCATGCATCTCTCCCTCTCCATAAGGGTTCTATTCATTCTTTCGGCGATGCCATTTTGTTGAGGATTCTTCTTCACGGTAAAGTGCCGAATAATGCCCTCATTCTTGCAAAACATTAAGAACCACACATCTCGATATTCCCCTCCATTGTCACTTCTCAAGTACTTGATTTTCCTTCCAGTTTGATTTTCCACCTCCGCCTTCCATTCTTTGAACTTATCAAAGACCTCGGACTTCTCACGCATGAAATAGACCCAAACCTTTCTTGAGTAATCATCTAAGAAAGTGACTCATCTAAGAAAGTGACGAAGTAACGGGCTGCACTATGAGATCGTGTCGGCGCCAGTCCCCAAACATCGGAGTGAATGTGTTCGAGGATAAAACGTCGATCTCGCGGGGACGAGATCTCTATTTTATTTCGAGCAAAAAATGATTTAATTGCATATGAAGAGATTGTATGCACCATACCCCTGGATCGCCAAGTTGGCGAATCCATCATTTACATTCCCGTAAGGAACACCTCCGATTCTAGATCCGATACTTAAAAAGAGAAAAATTGAAATCCTTACATCTTTATATCAAGAATGAAAGGAAACTTGAGGAGAAGAAAGAGTACGTAAGGGGTTTTTTTTTCTCAAGCCTTCACCTTCGTTACCATGTTGGTCGGTGACATGTTCTTCCTTCTCTCCTACGGTTTCTATGGCTTTCTCTGACTCCTCGGGAGGTCCTCAAATGATACGCCACTCCAACGTCTCGAGATGGTGCACATCTTTTCTTTGTGTTGATGTTTGGTGCTTGGGCCGATCGGAACCTTGTAGAAGATGCCGGCGTGAGCTCTTCAAATCTCGGGGACGATGCACGGCTTCTGTGAGGACCCGTTCCTCTATTCCTTTGCCTTATTGGTTTGTTTCACACCCGCTTGTGCACACACAGGCATTGTTTTGGTGTTTGTGTTTGAGTAGAATGACTAGGTGAATCCGGGATCGAAAGATCCGGGCTTGGGTTTAAGTTTTAACCCAAGTCTAGCTTCCTGTGGAAGAGGGATCGATCCTTCCTGGCAAGAAGAATCGATCGTTCCACGCCAGGAAGTTGGATCGATTGCACCTCTTGGGCGGATCGATCTAGCCTTCCTAGCCGGATCGATCCGACAACCCAGTGTGGATCGATCTCACCCTTCCCGAGTGAGAGTCTTGTCGGCGGAGTTCGACGGGACGGCCTGGGCGGCCGTTACCTCCCCTGTCAGGGGAGGGAAGACTTTGCTTCCCCCTTCTCCTCCTTTCCCCGGCCTTATCCTTCTTCCCCTCTTCTTCCCTTCCTTTCCGCTTGCTCTCCCTTCTTCCGCGCGGGAGCTCTGTTTCTTCCTCTGTGCCGGCTGAACCTTCCTCGTCGCCGTTCTCCCTCCTCCGGCCACCGTTTCTGGAGCTTGGAGGCTCGTCGGGACCGTGGCGGTGTGAGGAAGATCCGAGGCTTTGCTTCGTGGGTTGAAGCTGCGCTGTGGAGGTAGGGTTCCTACTTTAGACACCGGCTTGGTTAGAAGGCTTTGAATCCGGTTTTGTTTTCATTGGATTTCCTTGTCTCGTTGGTGTTTTCCGGTTTTGAAGCCTTGAGTAGCTTCCCGATCCTCTTGGCTACTCGCCCACCAAGTTTGGTGAGGTTTGGTGTCGTTCTTTGGCCTGGAGCGCCGTCGACGTTGGCCGGAGGCTCTGCTCGGATCGACCCTTGGTTGAGCAGGATCGATCGGAGCGGCTTGTCGGTTCGATCCGAGTGGGTGTCGGATCGATCGAAGCTGTACTCTCGATAGCTCGTCCACAAGGGGAAGCCGGATCGATCCCGATGTGAGTTCGGATCGATCCGAGGCTCCCTGGACTATGCTTGAGAGTGGCCGTGAGTTTTGACTAGCCGGATCGATCCAACGGTGTGTTGGATCGATCCGAGGCTAGTCAGATCGATCGGCACGCCGATCTGGATCGATCGACGGTGGGTTTTTCTCTTCGTTTTTCCCTAGCCGAATCGATCCAGGGGTGACTTGGATCGATCCAAGTGCTAGTTAGATTGATCCAAGTGCTGGTTGGATCGATCCAAGGCCAGTTCGGATCGATCCAAATTGGTAGGATCGATTCGATCTGTGCCAGAATGCCTGTTTGAGGCGGTTTTGCCCACGGGGCTCCGTATACATGCGATTTTAGCGGTTTTGCCCGCGGGGCTTGCTATGATGGTTTGTGTCCGGCTTTCTGATATGTTTAATAGTATAGTTAGTAACTGTTGAGTGTTTACAGCTTTGTGGTTGAACCGGGAGAGTGGTGACTCCCGGGATTGTGTAGAATAAATGGGCTGAATGTATGCCCCTACTGCTTATGTTATCCTGTATGCTTTTACTGCTTTGTGGTGAACCGAGGGAGTCATGACCCTCGGGAGTGCTTAGTATAAATGGGCCGAAGGTGTGCCCCTTCTTGTTGCCTGTTTACTGCTTTCTTTATTATTTGTCTGTTGCTTTGCACATTATAGGCATGATAGGCTTGTCGTGGGTTTGGGGTTGTCCCTAGGACTCCAGTATCAATAGCTAAGTGTTGGCCGCCGTTACCCCGGCATGGGTGTCCTACTGGTATCGTCATTGTCCACCCTGTGAATGGGATCATCGGAGAAAGCCCAATCCTTGAACAGTGGCATCGGAGGCCGTACTATAGACAGAAACCCTGGGGGTATTGTTGGGGTGTGTGGGAACCCTGGTAGGACTTAGCTCTTGATTTGGAGTTTAGAGGTTGTATTGACTCTGTGCCTTGAGTGCTGGGAGATGGTTGTCGTAACCACGGTTGTTCCGCCAAGTGTGGAAGTCCCGCTTGGAGAGGGGTGTCCTACGGGTAGCGTCATGTCTACCCTGTGTCAGGGACTGTCGGAGGAGGACCACCCCTGAGCAGTGGCCATCGGAGGACGTACTTTGGACAAGTGCCCTTCGGGTTATTGACGGGATTTATGGGGTTCCTAGCAGGCCTCAGTACTTGGCACAGAGTTAGTACGGTTGGTGTCGCCTTTTCTTGCGAGTGTCGTAGAGTAGAACCCTGCAGAGCTTTGGCTCATTCCTACCTGGACCGTATTGTTGTAGGTGCAGGTACCAGTGCTTCTCCTGTGGGCCCCCGGTGTTCGTCCTGCGACAGCGCGTGGCCAGCCGATCATGTTTGAGGGCCAGGACGGCTTTGTCTGTGCTTTTGCGGAGACCCCTGAAGATGTAATTACTTTTTGTTAAACTGTAATTGTTGTAATTTTGTATAACTCTGATGTACTTTAATGTTAACTTTACTTCCGCCTTTTTTTTATTGTTTTCTGTCTCCGCAGTTAGTTGTCAGTAGATGTAGGTTTCCCCCTTGTGTCCCGGTCCGGGATGGGTTTTTCTGGGCCGGGGCGCGACAACTTCAATAGCTCCGGGATGGTGTGTACCTCCTCAGACCTCTAACAGCCCGCCCGCGTCGACGCTCCCCTCCAGGTTTCGGCAGTGCTTCGGTGTCTTCAAAGCCTCTAGTTACTTCTGGATCTCGACAGCGTCTCCACGTCTCCAAGGTCTTCAGCCACTCCTACGTGCTCTTCCCATCTATTTATAGATGTAGAACGAAACCTAGGTGGGCTCTTCAAATTTCGAAGATTAGCTGGTGTATCTTGATAGTTAGGAGGTTAGGCGATATCCTTTTGGTTTGAGACGTTGAGGGTGGATCAAAGTGTATCTCTTGGTTAGGATGGTGTGTGTTTGTTGAGATCTCTTGGTTGGGATGGTGTGTGTTTGTTGAGAGAAAGCTGAGGTGTAACTCTCTCTTTACACACGTACATGCATTGGGAGACAACCTCTTCTCTTTTATTCACTTATCCACTGATCCACATATGCTTCATTCCAGTTTGAAGGCACGCGTGTGTGTTTTAGGGAGTTAGAGAGTTATGCATATCCCCGGTTTGTTATTGCTGAGAGCTTACGAAAGCCATGTTTTCTCTCCTTTTAATCTTTGTTCAAAATTTGAGTTTAAGTGCATGGGTTGAGGATATGCATAGGTTGTTGAGAGATCTCGAAAGTTAGAGATATCTCATGACTCAAAAGCCCATGAGTTAAGAGGGTTGATATGCATCCACCTTCTCTTTGGAACTCACGTGTATGGGTTTGATGGTTTGTTTGAGAATGGAACTCACATGCATGTGCATGGGTTTGGTGGTTTGCTGAGAGTGGAACTCACGTACATGTGCAAGAGAGAGTTTAAGATTTCATTTGAGCTTAAGTGCATGGGTTGAGGAGGTTGGGTTAGACTCACGTGCATGTGCATGAGAGAGTTTATGATTTCCTCTCTCATTCAAACTTAATTCAAACTTCTATATGTAGTTTGAACTACTGTAGGTTTGATTGTTAGAGAGTTCTTATCCTCTCATGGTTGTTCAATATTTGAACTTCATGTTCAAGTTTCGAACCTATTTTAAATTAAAATGTTTGTTCAAATTCGAATATTTTGGTTCGAATTTTGAATATTAATTTGAATTTTGAATTTTGTTTTGACCATGTTGTAGGAAATTTAGTAGAATGTCCTTGTATCCTTTTAGCTTATATAGGATGCCATCAAAGCTAAATAGGACCATGGTATTATGTAGGGGAAGTCTTAGGCTTTTATCTTAGCCTAAGTTTTTTTTTAGATACCATGGGGTGATAATTATGAAAATGCATATGCACATATCAAAATATTTAAGGCACATGCATCCGTCAAAAGGGGAATTTCGTAAATAATACGAGACTTAGGTATAGCTAAAATTGGTGTCAACAGAATGTAATCAAGAATTCCCTTTGCTCGGTTCTCTTTCGCGACTATTTTGAATGAAACCTTGCTTTGCTTTTCCATCACACAAGACTTGCAAAAATCCAAATTGCACTTGTTAACACCATGCAACAAACCTCTCTTGTGTAGCTCTTGCAATGCCCGCTCGCTCATATGGCCAAGCCTCAAATGCCATAGCCATATTGCATCTTCATCCACATTTGCATCTATGGAAATAGCCGCTCCACCCGAAATTGTGCTTCCCAAAAGTCTATATAAGTTGTTCGATAGCTTCTCTCCTCTCATCACCACTAACGAACCTTTGGTGATATTGATCTTTCCCTCGCATGATGTGAAAGTGTACCCATTTGCATCAAGAGTACCCAACTAGATCAAGTTCTTCATGAGAGCCGGAACATGTCTCACATTTCCAAGAGATCTAATCAAGCCATCATCCATCTTGAGCTTTATGGTCCCAATGCCAACAACTTTGCATGCCGCATTGTTCCCCACAAGGACTTCACCTCCACCTTTTTCTTCGTATGTGTCAAACCATTCCCTATTTGCACACATATGAAAAGTACAACCGGAGTCAAGAATCCAAGAAGAAGATGAGAAATTACCCAATGATACCGATAGAAGCTCTCCATGGCTCTTCGAAGCAATACCGGCCACATTTGAGCTCTCGGTCTTCTTTCCTTCTTTAATCTCCGCCTTTAGCTTGAAGCAATTCTTCTTGAAATGTCCCTTCTTTCCACAATGAAAGCACTCAACATCTTTCTTTGACTTTGGCCTTGATTTTGATCTACTATGATCATTTGATTTGTCGGACTTCTCCTTTGAGCGGCTTTGGTGCCCATCCGAACTCTTTACAAAGAGTCCTTCACTTCTTGCATCTTCTCCCGTATTCTTGCACATCTTGACATGAGAGATGATATCTTGGACAACCTCTTCAAACCGAAGAGTCTCTTTTCCAAACATGAGTGTAGTACAAAAGTGCTTGAAGGATGGCGGCAACGAGCGAAGCAACAACAACGCCTTGTCCTCTTCTTCATATTTCACCTCCACTCTTAACAAATCACTTAAGCACCGATTAAAGGCATTTAAATGCTCCATGACATCTCCACCTTCTTTCATCCGAACGTTAAGCAATTGATCTTTTAAGAAAAGCTTATTAGAGAGTGTCTTACCCATGTAGAGAGTCTCTAACTTCTCCCAAGTGCCTTTCGCCGAAGTTTCTTCCATGACATTGTACATGACTTCGTCGGATAAATGTAGCTCAATTGAACTCATAGCCTTTTGATCCGCCCTTTTCCTTTCCTCATCTTCCATATCCTTGGCTTGTACGCTTCTCCCAACACACACATGAGGAGATTTTGTTGGATCAACATATTCTTCATCTTCCGTTGCCATAGGGTGAAGTTGATCTTTCCATCAAATGGCTTCAACTCAACCTTCATACTCCCTACCGATGTCTTCTCACTTGCCATCGCGAACAAAATCAACCCGGAGCTCTAATACCACTTGTAAACACTCTATGTGCACACCAATACTCACTAAGGCATTCAATCAAACACCTTAAGAGCAACAATCTAATGACCTTGTTCTTGATGGATAGATCAACTAGGAAGACCCACAACATACAATAGATGAATACTAACAAACAATCACACACAAGAGAAGAAGATTTACGTGGTTCACCCAAGTTGAGCTACATCCATGGATTGAGCGGAGCTCGGCGGGTCTTCACTATGATGAGGCAAAAGAAATAAGGGAATACACTACTTCACACTTCTCTTCCAACCATACAAGACTCAACCACACCCCTCTCTCAATCTCCTAAGCTTCCTCCAAAAGCTAGGTCTCGCACCTCAACCTCTCTCTCTCTCTCACTCCTTTTGATCTCAAAAAAGATGATGAGAATATTGAGCTCTCTTCTTTTTTTCTTTATCTTTTTCTTCTCTCTCTAGAGTGCCTTATAACATGGGCTACAAGTAACTCAAATAAAACCAAACCCGACCGGATAAGAGAACCAGACCCGGTATGGTTAAGTTGAGCCAACACCAACAGAATGTTGGGGTGCTTCATCATACAAAGAAACTGATTGGAATTCCACAATCAAAAATTCAATTTTAATGCTTAAATCTGGAGATATGCTGGAAGAGGAAATGCTAGCTATAACATGTAGGTCATGGAAGAAAATGGATTTCATGAACAGATGAGAAATCTTGTAACGCGCGGAGCATTTTCAGCACTAAAAGCCAGACTATGCTTCTCTGTTATTTTCCTAAAATAGGACAAATTAAAGGTGAAGGTACTTAATTTGATATTTGTTGGGGTCAACTAGAGATAAATCGTGGTTACCACTAGGGATGGCAATTTACCCCGCCCCGACGGGGTCCCGCCCCGCCCCGTCCCTAATGGGGCGGGGTCCGGGGGCCCTAAACGGAGTCGGAATCGGGATCAGGGGAAGTGTGTAAAACCCCGATCGGGGTCGGGGCAGGGTCGGGGTAGGACACCCCCGTCCCGCCCCGCCCCGATTAGATATTTATAATAATTAATATAGTGATATATTACCATACTATAATTCATTTTCCTAAAAAGTATTAACTTAATCATATATGGACAATATTTTTGAGTTATTATTGATACAATTTATGTTTGTATCATTTCATAGATAAAAGTTTTGTTTGGATTGTTTTTTAAGATGATAAATCTTTAGTGTATTAATAGATATAATATATTCAATGTGTTAAAAAAAATTTGAGCGGGGCGGGGCGGGGGTGTGCGGGGCGGGGTCGGGGTGTAGTAACTATCAGGGCGGGGCGGGGTTTTAGATCGGGTTGAGGGGTCGGGGGAAGGGGGAAGGGGGACCCCGTGTCACCGGGTTACGCAGCGGATAAATTTTCACAAGTTAGAGTTACCCGATGATGGCGCCAAGAACCCTCCGCTCCTTGCTCCACGCCTTGGGCGCTCCTTGCCCACGTCACGACCCGCGCCTCGACGATGTTTGGTGCAGCAAAGTCCTTCCTTGGCCAGCCTTCTCCACGTCCTCTTCTTCTCCTTCCTGCTCAAGAGCACACCAAGGATGAAGGACCTACGATATATGGCAAGGGGATGGCCCTCTTCCTCTATTGATCCAACAATCTTTACAAGAGAATCCCTCACAACTCTCTCCCCCTCCCAGGTACAAAGATCTCTCAATAAGAAACCCCCCAAACCCTAGCCAAAGCCTAGATGCCCCACACCTTGGCCGGCCTATTCCTTATATAGAGGAATAGTCCTTGGCTTGCTCCAACAAGCCACTTCTAAGAAGTCCTACTCAAAGTCCCGGGCTTCATGCATATCCAATCATGCAATCCGCCTTTTACAAAGCATCCTAGCCTATCTGGACTCTCCCTTGAGCTTGACTTGCTTAAGGATCACCAGGACCTCAACTTGACTCAAAATAGGACCCCTTCCTATTCGTCCGCGCCAACAGCAAGTTTCCTCGTGCCAAACTTTGTATTCCCCGTGTCATCACCTATTCCAAGTCGATTGCACGCGAGACATTTGCATTTGCTCGGCTGGATCGCCCTCCAAGGCCTATCCGCTCTGCCTGGCGCGCCGTCTCCTAGTCCGACTCGGAGTCGCGTGCCATCTTCAAATTCTTCCGTGCCAAAACCGTTTTTGACCACGTCATCCTTCTTGGAGCTTCCATCCCAAGTGGAATTAGATG